>JAULCA010447046.1:0-10383 GCA_032360845.1 Crassadoma gigantea | reverse complement strand
TATATTACCAACAACCGGTCCATATCATCTACCACATGTCAATATCACCTACCACAGGTCCATATCACCTACCACAAGTCTATATTACCAACAACAGGCCCATATCATCTACAACATATCTAAATTACCAACTAAAGGTCCATATCATCTACCACATATCTATATTACTTACCAAAGGTCCATATCATCTACCACATGTCTATTTTACCTACCACAGGTCCATATCATCTACCACATGTCTATATTACCAACCACAGGTCCATATCATCTACCACAGGTCCATATCACCTATCACACAGGGATTGATTGGGCTTTTTTTTTTTTAATTTTCATACCGGTATGAACGCAAATCGGTTACATCCATATTGCTTGAAGCCCGCTAACGAAGTCCTATCGATATACACTGTATTTACATTTTAGTATAGAACAATTGTTTAATAATGTTTTTATTTGTTCCTTAAAAATTTAATAATTTACTTCGTTTTATATAGACGTCGTCCTTTAAACGACATTAGCGGAACAGTCCTTTTTATGAAAATTGGCGCCAATGTTTTACCGTAGTCATTTGAACGTTTGACGCAGGGTCATTCTCTATGTTATCCGGAGCGAAGCCACAAGACCCTCATTAAACAAGGTTAATCTATGGCGTCATAGGTAAATCACGTGTTACGTCATGATAGTTTTTCATTAATGTTCATTAAGTAAATTGCAGCGCAAATATAAATATACCAGAGATCAATATCACCTACCACAGGTCAATATCACCTTCCACTGATCAATATCACCTTCTACAGTGTAAAATCACCTTCCACTGATCAATACCACCCTCCACAGACCCACATCACCGACATATCAATATCACCTACCTCTGGTCCATATCACCCTCTACAGACTCATATCACCTACCACATATAACATTACCTACTTCATTTCCATATAAGAAACTACATAGAGAATAATACATGGCTTTTTTCCATGTCACACCCAGTATCAACCAGAGACTGCAATATCAGCCCGAGGGTCTAAGGCCCGAGGGCTGATATGGGTTAGAGCAATTGTGTCTTATCGCATATACAAAAAACTCGTATTTATTAGTAAGTATGCTATAAATATCCATGTAATCGATTACATATCCATATCACCTATCACAGATCCAAATCATTTATCACATACCTATATACCCTACCACATTTCCATATCACCTACTACATATTCATATCACCTATCCATATCACTTATCACAGATCCATATCACATACTACATATCCATATCACCAACCACACATATTTATCAACTACCATAGATCTATATATAGAGAATAATACATGGGCTTTTCCATATCACACCCAGTATCAACCCGAGACTGCAATATCGGCCCGAGGGTAAGCCAATGTATGTTACACACCAATGCATGTCAAAAATATGAAAGAAATGAATTAATAAATTCATTTGTTAAATTGCCAGTTATAGAATGGGTAATTCGTGAAATAGCAAAAAATGCATACTTCTCATACCTGCAAAGGCACTATTTTGTCCTGAAGCTCTGTTACTTAACACATGTGGCAGTACTTTTTGGCTGGATCTGCACATATATAAGCATTGTCCTTGAGAATGCCTGCATACTGATCAAGTCGTACATCTACAAAATTGTTCCCATGTGAAGAATATCAAAATTATCACCAATCCATCCAGCAATATTGGTTAATTTTCTTTTTGAACACTATCTTATATCAAATTAAGCATATTAGGTAAGATGAGGTTCACATTATTGGAAAATGTCACATTGTGGTCAGGGTAGGGGGACTAAGATAGATACTACTACAGTAGTTTCTATAGTTCTAAGTTTGTTATTCATCAGTTTATAATATTAGATAATTTCAAGTTTGTCATTTTCATCACTACAAACAATTTAATGAAAACTATTATTTTGTAATTAGTTATTTACTTACTTTACCTATGTTTACTTATGTTGTATCTGCCAACAGGACCTTTTGGTCCTCTATAGGCACCTCAAAAAGGTGTCTTGTATTGCTAATGTTCCTTCCGGTGATGGCACTCGGTCCATACTCTGCATTAAAGTTGTATTTCATCGGATGATCATTCCATAATTTATCTAGTCTGTTTTCAAATTAATGGATGTTATTAGCTGTTATGACATGATCTGGCAGCCTGTTCCATACGTCAACAACTCTATAGGTAAAACTGTATTTTCTTATGTCTTTCCTGCAGTGGCGTTTCAAAAATTTCTTGGAATTTCCCCGGTTGCTTAAATTGTCATCCATCTGTAGTATACTTGTTACCCTCTTGACGTATTTCTCACTTAGGATTTTGATCATCTCTATCATGTCCCCTCTCATGAGTCTGAACATCAAAGATGGTAGATCCAGTCTTTGTAGTCTTCCTTCGTATTCAACATTTTTCATCTGTTGTAGCATTCTGGTTGCACGCCTCTGTACATTTTCAATAGTGTTTATGTCCTTCTTTTTATCCGATGACCATACTGAGCTGGCAAACTGCAAATGAGGTCGAACTATAGTCTTGAACAATAAACTTAACATTTTGTTTTCCATATATAGAAAGGATCTCCATAAGTCCAGCTATTTGATTTGCTTTGTTCACTTGTAACTGGATATGTTTCTGGAAGGTTAAGTTTCTGCCTATTGTTACTCCAATGTCCTTCTCACTTTCTAAATTTTCTAGTGTTATTACCCCTCCATCATATGTATAACATCTTATAATTACCTAAATCGCTGTCGGCACCTGCTGTATAAGTGCGTGTGTCACTTAATTCCACCTCTCCGGCAACATAGGGAAAGCAAACGTCGGATTTGTCACTGGTTAGATTGACGAGTCTCGCCCTCTTCCGTTGAACCGGATCATGCTAGATTACATGTTCCACGGGTTCACTCGACCTACTTCTGGCAGAACTTTCCTTATTCCGAGATTTCTTTTCCTTGAAGTCATTGCAATCGAAAATAATAGGGAATGGGTTTTCAATACTTGCGATATTTTACTCAAAGCTGTCTCTCATTACGAGTTGCAAACCATTTTTTCATGACAATGTTCACCTTTTGAAGTTGAAAAATGTAATGTCCGGCTCACGATTTCTGCTATCTGACGTACAGCCGTTTGCAATACAGTGAAGGTGGGGCATATTGTTTTCACATGGCAGAATGTTATGCCCCTGTATCCTCGCGTTCTCTTGCGACAATTCGGCAGTTTCCAGCAAGAGCTCTTCTTCTTCTTCTTCCAATTTCTGCGACAGAACTAATAGGTATGAGTGCATTTGTCGCAATCAGGTGTTCTTCGAGGTGGCAATTATGTCGTACACTTATACAGGTTTTGGAAATGAAATGAATATGATAACATGGCAATAGGTATGTGCAGGCAAGTGATTGGACAGCCCCCACCGACAATACATACACATACCTCTACCAGTATCAGGAAAGGGATTGGGATATAAAAATATGTACAGCTCTGACAAGATTTTGCTCTTGCAGAGGAAAGTTTTGGGTTGGTAGTCAGACAAATCAGGTGACTGAGCTATATGTTCAGGTAGTGAATTCCATGTTCTTATAGTCCTAGGGAAGAATAAATTTCTGTATTGCTCGTTATTAGCGGAAATTTGTTTAAGTTTGAGTGCTCCTCTTGTTCTGCGGTCAGATGCTTTAATATGCTCTTTTGGAATAATGACAACGTTGTTGTTAAGGTTTTGTACAACATGATAGTCTAGCTTTTGCCCTTCTTTCTGCTTGTGGTACCCAGTACAGTGATTTGAACATATTTGATACACATCCTAGTTCACGAGTCCTGTAGTTGTACACATATCGAGTAGCCCTACGCTGGACAGTTTCCAACAGAAAAATGTTTTCGGGGGTGTTTGGGTCCCAGCACGTTGAGGCGTACTCGATAGTTGGTTTTACTAAGGAAGTGTAGGTCTGGACTTTCACTTTCCTGGCGTATGATGACATGTTACGTCTCAGGAAACCAAGTGTTTTGTTGGCTTTGTTGGCAGTGGAGTTGATGTGGTTCCCCCATCTGAAATCTTTTGTTAAAGTAACCCCTAGCTATTTACTAGCAGTAACATTATCCAGAAGTGTGTTGTTAAGCTGGTAAGCAAATTTTATGGGGACTTTTGTTTTTTGAAACATTGATGATACAACAGTTACCAGCATTGAAGTTCATTTGCCAGCCAGTCTCCTACTGCTCTAGCGAGGTCTGCTTGCAGCTGTTTGCAGTCATCTTCTGGCTGGACCTCCTTAGACAGACAGACACACACACAGACAAATAGACACTCTTTATTTCCTCCTCTCGGAGATTTCATATGTCAAAACAGTTTTACAAAATGTATCTTAATTAATATATAAATGTAGTTTGAAAAGTAAATGTATTACATAATGACGTATTATACATTCATCTAACTGCATTATATAGTTCATAATACAAAAAGTTCGCTACAATGTCTATTACTCATGTAACTTTTACATATATACGTATACACTTCTATCTGTAAAGGTACACTTATATCTATATACCAAGTATATATATGCGTATACACTTCTATGCGTATACACTTCTATAGGTTAGTTATAGAAAGCTCTACATCTCACATACCATTCCTTCGATATTTCCAGCCATATTTATCATAGTGTTTCCCTCTCTATATCAGTCAAATATACATGTGAATGATCACCAAATAAAAAGCTACATTGGTCTTCAATGCTTAATTCTGAAAACTGTACATATGACAATACTTCTATAGCATTAACAACACCATCCATCATTTTATCACGGCTTAAGTATAAACCTAGACATTCTAACATAAAATTTAACACAATATCTCTTCTTGTTTTCTCACATATCTTACATATCACGACTTTGTTCTCATAAGTTATTGAGTATTTTAATCATTCTTCTATATCCCATACATGTTGTTGAGAGATTTGTTTAGTTCTTAATCGCAATATTGGATCTATTCCAGGATCACTATGGATAACAGCATATCTCTTATGTTCATCACGTGTATTTAGTTTATCTTTCCACCTTATGTAATAAAAATCATATACAACTCTATTAATGAAACGTTTCCAGCATAACATCGGTGGTACGAATATGTTTAGAACATAGTCATTGATAAATGACTCTATATTAAATTTGACCGTTATGTTATATATATCAGGCAAGAATCCTATTCGAGTAGATGAGGAACTACCATACATAAATTGGCATAATCTAATAATATAAAGTGTTTTCCATAAAAACTAATCACCATCGAAACACTATTTTCACCAAAACAATAGTTTCCGTCTCTCCACTTCGCTCCACATATCAAATGCCCCTAAACACTGAGCAGTCAATGCTGAGGAGGAGGTTTAAGGAAGACCAATACAACGACAACATGCATATCTTTGTGTACGTTCCAACTCTTCGACGGCTTTCTAAGTATATGAGTTCCAAAGCTCACACCCATACAACATACTTGAATAAACAACACTTTTAATGATATTAAAACTTATTACAGGGTTCAGCCCATTGGGGTGGATACCAATACTTAAAAGTGAATTAAGGCTAGTCCTTCCTTTCACACAAGTATCAAGAATATAGGTTATGGGTAAACGTTATCCCAGCATACGTTTTCTGTGATGTCATTGGAATTATATCAGAACCAATTTTACATTGTATAAGCCCACATTCTTCTGATACCACACGTCGGCGGGGAGTTTGAAATACTACTAGAGAGTTCGTTGTAGAGTTATAGTTTAGAGGCCATCGAGTAGAGTATGTATATACTAAATTTAATTCTTTTTGAAGTAGCCCTATAGAGGCTGACAATACTAACGTGTCGTCCGCTAATAACACGCATGGTATGTGTTTGTCTTTAATCGTAAGTCCAAGACCCCGATTGTCTAACTCACTAGCAAGGTCGTCAATCATGACAAGGAAACACCAAGCATAAAGAACTCGACCTTGACCTACCCCTTGCCCTATAGTGTACGTCCGACTTCGCTTGCCTTCGAAAAGCACTGCTGATTTGACATCAATAAACAAGTTATATGGAATTCTCCAAAATTTTCCATTGAATCCCAATTTGTACACTTTATACATTAACCCTTTGATCCATGCAGTGTTGAACGCTTTTTGATTGTCAAGAAAAGCTGCATATACTTTCGATCTCTTCTCAATATTATAAGAGATAGATTCTTTCACAATGAAAGCAGCGGTAATGCTACGGCATATTCTCGAAACCCCTGTTGCAATTTGTGAGGGAAGTTTATTTCATTGCATTTATTTATAACTCTATAGAACATAACCTTTTCTAAAAAAAATTCTAATATCTCTATAATTATCCATTAATAATCTATCTCGTTTCCCTCCCTTGAATAAAGTTATCACAATACCATATTTAAAATGCTCTGGATAGCTTTCGCTTTCGATAATGTTATTAAGCATACCTACAATTATCGCCATCATATTGTTACTAGCATATTTTATATGTTCTAATACTTATCCATCATGTCCCCCCGCTTTACCACAGTTCATATTAGAAACAGCGCGCTTCACTTCTGGTATAGATACCGGATGATCACATATACCATCAGAGTTGTTAAAACTTTCTAAATGCATGTTACGTTCGGCATTCTCAATATAGATTTTAAAGTTATCATCAAAATGTGGTTGACTTAGTGGATACGCTAGTTTACTAAAGAGATCGTACCACGCTTCTCTCAGGATATCTAGATCACGCGTTATTTCCCCGCTTACCAACAGTTCACATGAATGCAAATTTGTCCCTATTGACCTTTTCCTTCGAACGGCCTGGTAAAACGTACCAATATCTATCTCTGCTTATAATTCCGCAAATTGTTCACGCTGATAGTCTCCACGAGCTATATTTAGTAAATTGCGGAAACTTTTCTTAGCGGCCTTATAATTCGAATAAGATTCGAACTCTACACCTCTTAGTCGACCTTCACTTAGCCACAACAACCTGAGAGTTCTCATCCTAGCATGCAATGTTTTAACCTGACGCGAATTCCAATACGGTTTTAAGTAGTGCTTATACTGTTTTATAGGTAGCGTTAGTTTCGCTGCATTGTTAAATATATTCACTATATTTTCGATGTCATTTGACTGTAAAGATGTATTTTCAATCATTTCGTCAAGTGACTGTTTATAGTTATTGATGTGTATTCCGGTCACCTTCGACAAGATCAGTTTTAGATGTCGGCACCAGAACATGGTTAATCATAGACACCCTACAACTGTCACCAGAAATGTAAGTGTGATTTAGCCCATCCGACCAGTTTTGGGAGTTAGCAGACATCAGAAATCGATCTCGCATAAACTGCTGCAGAATTCGCCCTCTCCCGTTAGCTTCAGCACTGTTCTTGCTAACAAATTCTTTTGATAAATGAGCGTTAAAGTCTCTCATTACTATAACTTATCCACTTTCAACATATTTATCATACATATCACATAAGACGTTGGTAGCAGTCTACAGTAGAAATGGCCTGTTCCTAAAAATAAAGGGCATGTCTCGGATAAACATGAATAGTGGATTCATCTTGCACAATACACCTACATATATATATATATGATCGCCCTGAAAATTTGACAAATCTCTTTGTCTGCACTGTCGTTATTACTTCTTTGCCCTTATACATATATATATATATATTTATAAACTACATTTTCAATACATTTATTTCAAAAGAATGATTTTTTTTCAAACCTGTTTTCGCCAGATTTGGGACTTGTGAAAACCTTGGTTACCACATCAAAACACACCAAAATATGCAAAAAAAACGCGATTTTTAACCCAAAATATGACCAACGCAAGTAGTAATTTTTTTCTTTAAACCTGTCTTAAATTAAATCACCTACTCGATAACAGAAATACTCACGTTTTAGCAAAGGTCGTTCAACTCGATTTTTCGCAATATTTAACATGTGCCAAGTACAAAAATAGACTACATGAACGGGTAGCTTTCCAGGTGTAGACACAGTTTCGTAAATGGCCAAAAATGTAGTTTTCCGCCAAATTCGATTTTTTTTTAAAGTATGAAGCCCACATAGTCCACTTCATCACGTATATGCCAATTTTAATGCTGATTTTTTTTTTAAAGTTTTGATACATGTAATATTACAGGGGTTATTTAGTGTACAAAAATATCACCCATGGCCACCGTGCGCTACTGTAGACTGCTACCATTGCATAGTATCTTTATAATCAAATAGAGGTGAATTAGTGGACGGCATCAGTACACCAATAATATAATATGAAGTATTTCCAATATCAACATATATACCAATTACTCTATAGCTGCCTTCTTGTAATAAAGGCGTTACCTTGAGATGTTTACGCCATAGCAACTCCTCCAAAACCACGACCTTTCCTATTTTCAGATTCTATTGCTATCCTGCCGTCACATCTTCCAAAATATTTGAAATCGTTGTCGATACTATCAAGAAAGCCAAATTGCTCCGGCATTAAACGATTTTTCTGCTAAAAAACTAATATCAGAATTACAAAGTGTTTCACATAAATAAGGTGTACCAAACATAACAGCACGTATGTTCCAGCTCTGTAATACCATTGTGGCAGTTAGAATGATAAGAACAAGCACAGTAATAAGGTATGATATATACGTAATCATCGAGCAAGTCATGTTGGTACCTATCGTAGTTGTTGCCGCTTTCACTTGCAAATCCTGCATTCCAATAGTTGTCATGTAAACCCGTCAATTCGCGATCGTTTTGTTGGTTTGCCGTAACAGATGAGCGTTGTCCGTGCCGATCAAATCGGTCAAACCACTCGCGGACAAGCACACCTGGCGGCCAGAATTCATTTTGTATAGCTACATCATGATCGTTCTCTACAACATTAATTCTCGCCGTATATGTAGGCTGTTTGTAATTGTCCCAGTATTTCAAAATGCGTACACACAGTGTATGTGACCGTAATCCCATTATCGGCCGCATATCCAATAACGGATTCAACAACCTCTTTGTATGATCCGTTAGCAAACAGAACACATAGTTTCATACGAAAAAGTGAAAACTTGAACCAAATACTAACAAAGTCTTTATAATTCATTTATTTTACATTTTACAATAAGTTTGATCCTGATGAGAGTTGTCTACCTTGAAAAAAAATCGGAACTTTTTGCAGAGGGATATAATTTAATCAATGATACTTATTTTCTTTACTATACTAGCTACGACGGAAATAAATGAAATAATTATACTTCCTTGTCAATTTTTGTTTTTGTTTTGGAACAAAATTACTCTCAATCATGTACACTTTGGACATGATTCCATAGCCCACTTACGCATGGTATATTAACATGTCAGGTACATATGTAACCATAGCTAGGCTATAAGCACGGTATGCCGTTATCACGTGCACGCACATGTACTTGCATTTTGTATAGGCATTCTTTTTTTAATTTTTAATTTTGGAAGATTTTTACATTGTATACATAAATAAACACAAGAACACAACTTTCACACAAACTCGCATACCCTTACATATACACGCACGCTCACACACATGAAGGCTCACACTCCACTCACACACTATCACAACTTACATTCTTATTTTCCTAAACACATAGTTTTGTTTGATTTAGCATTCCAGCATCATCATTATAAACATATCCTCTACAGCCTCATGGTCACGAAAATAAAAAAGAAAAAACAATTGGAAGAAAGAAAAAGTAAATAAGTAAATAAATAAATAATAATGTTCTTTCTACACCCACTCAGACAGACAGACAGACAGACAGACAGGGAGAGGCAGAAAGAAGGAGAAAAGGAGGAGGAGGAAAGAGAGGGAGGTACTGTTTCTTTAATTATATGTATATTGTGTTATACAAATAGAGTATTTAAATTATTTTTATAGGGATTTTGATATTTTACAAACCGCTATTTTCACAGAGTTATTGTCGTTGCATTTGTGAAATGATTTATCTGATAGAACGTAACTCGCTTAACAACAAAAGTCGTAGCGACAAAGAGCTTGTGACCTCCTGTTAGCAAGTGATACGTACAGGTGAGGTCGGTAAACAAAACACACCATTATTTTTCAATTAAATTCACTTAAATTCAGTCTGCATTCCATGCCGATTCTCGTGAGTTAATTAATATCTTTGTATCATAAGCTTTATTTCTGGAGTACGTGTGATTACACATTTCTCAAGTAAGTCTCTATATTGGGCGATGACATATCATCGTCAAGCACGTACAATGTATACTATTGTTTACCCGGTGTTACTATAATTTACACTGCTGTAATGGTGACGATGTCCCATGAGATCCGCCAGCCTTATGAGATCTGCCAGCAAGTAGTTATGCGCATGTGCGGTTGTCCGGAATATAGC
>JAULCA010447035.1:0-10386 GCA_032360845.1 Crassadoma gigantea | reverse complement strand
GCAATATCTCAAGGTCCGATCAATTTTATTTCATTTTGAAATTTCAGATTTTCTATTTTGAAATTTTAGATTATTAGACCATCTCAAGGTCCAATCAGTGTTATTTCATTTTGAAAGTTGAGCTTAAGTTGACACATGGTAATCCTTTTATATAAAAAAAACATGCAAAAGTTAGCCTTGTGGGTAGTTTCTTTTGTAGCTTTTACTTTGAGAAAATCACGAGTTCGCTCCTTCAGACTTTCATATTTGAATTACATCCAATTACTGTAATAGCTTTCACATTTCCAATGTAAACTACAAAGGCCATTCAATAAATCATGTCACCACATAGCTCCCATATAAACAGGCAACACGATAGTTTAGCACCATGGCAGCTGCAAAAGTATTTGAAGAACAATGCACATGCAAAATTTCCACATCATCCGACAAGAATTAAACAAGTTATTCATTGTTGAATGGTATGCACTTGTGACTAGTGGCTACTTTTCAATGCTAAAATGAAGGTTGAGACTAAATCTGAAATATGCTTTTATATTAAAGCACAGTGTGCTTATAGGTACACGTACCTCCAAAACAGATATATGCAGAATTGTGCAGCATAAAAAATCAACATCACTGATATCAACCTGAAAACTATTTTCAGGTGGGTGAACAAAATCAAGAATTGTGAAGTTAACATCAAAGAGGACACACGGCCAAGCAGGCGAGTTGTTGCACCATCTGAGAAGAACATTTCTGCTGTGAAAAGCAATAATTACAGTGTAAGAATAATGGTTGTTATACTGTTTCCAAGATGGCTCATATGGTTGACTATTCAGATGGCAGTGCACATCACATTCTGACCAAGTACTTTAAATTAAAGAAACTTTGTGGCCGCTGGATCTCCTAGCTGCTGACATCTGAACAAAAGGCTGAATATTTGAAAAGTGCAAAAAATATATTTAAAAAAGTATGGTGGCAGAATCTATTGAATGGCACTCATAAAAATGGTTGATACAAAGTAAAATTTTTATCAAAAAGGTTATTAGTTCCTACACATCTGTGAAGATTCAAATGGAACACGGCACACATCATATTGTAATACATGAATCATATAACTCACTAAATAACAAAACAATGAAAATCTTGTTACACTTTTAAAAGATATTTATTAAATCTTTATAAAGTTGCTGATTTTTACAATATTTTTCTACTGATGCTCTTTCGAAATAGAATATGTGTTTTCCAACAACAACAAAACTTAAGTCCTAATTAAATGAAAAAATACTTTCTTTGTTCACAGAAAATTCCAAATGTGTAGATGTATTTCAGGATCTAAATAAACTTTAAGTGCTTCACAATTAGCTACATTACTTAAATAACTGCACAGAAATATTACACAATATCCCTATGAAAACAATTTGAAATTTCATTTTCATCTTAAATTAAAATATTGCATTTGCAACCCAATATTTCTATTAAAGATGGAAACGAAATTTTAAATTGTTTTCCTTTCCAAGTGGAATTTATCCAAAGGACAAAATAAATTCCTGAATTACAATTCTGATTAATATAATTTTCCTTATTTCATTCATTACAATTGGACTCACCACATCATACTTACTGATTCTCAACATAATACCACAAATACCAAATGGACAGTTAATAAAGACAAAAATGAAACTAAACACCTGAAATTGTGTAAAGTACAACTCTAAAATGCAACGTAGCACCAATCTTACGGACCAAGCAATGCATTCATCTTGGTGTTATTTATATAAACAAAAGTTGTTTATATGAAGGGCAAGTCTATGTTGCAGACATATCACACTAACGGATATACTATTGACATTTTCTATAGAATTGATTTAAGTGGCATTTACTCATAAACTTCAGCCATAACCTTTCTTATCTAGCACAAGAAAGCTGTCATTCAATTGTCTGAACCCTTAATGGTTTGATATTTATGGGAGGTCTCACGTTACTGAAATATTTACAATGTATTGGATAGAATTCAACAAAACAATACTTACCGGTAAATAAGAAAATATGAAAAACTCATGCATGAATTTGACAAACTAGGTCAACAATTAAAGGGAAACAACTGGAAATGTTGATCAATGTTGTAGTTAAGAGTATTTATTTTTGATGTAAATGGTCTCTGGCTGTATATGGCCATCAATGAGTTCCTCTTCTACCCCCGCCAAACACCAGTTGTGTGTGCTCACCTCCAACGACTCCCACTCTGACTTAAAGGCCTTCATGGGGTCCTGTGGGGTCATCATCCCGGCCCCCGACATCTGTTCCTGCATCGCCTTCGTTTGGTCAGCAGCTGTGTAAAAAACATTGTCGAAATGAAAGTTAAATGCTTTAGAAGTACAGGTACCTGTAATTTTTTTCATCGTTACCAAAATAATGTTGATCATTTGGTCATTATATTTTCTAAAGAGATTGAATTTCAGAAACACAATATATAATAGATAGTGATTTAAGGTGTGTGACTGAAATATCCTCTGCCATTTCTGGAAAGTTGAGCTCAACTTTTTACAATATCATCTTGAATATCTTGTTTGTTTCACTGATCGACTTTACCGGTTTTAAAAGCATAATCTATTACATGTACAAGTATACTATATAAACCTACATTGGATTTTTGGAGACAAAATCCACATCAATGCATATATTTAAATCTATGTAAGACTGCATTTGATATCCTGACTGTTATAAATCTAAAACTTTAAAATCTTAAAAATGTCACTGCAGGAGAGCTGTATAGCAGGGAAAGGCTTCAAGAAGTGGTCTTCTTGTGATTTTTGAACTTTTGTATAATTTTTCTGTCACAAGAACTTATTCCAATTTTTGTATTATATATGTCTACATATACAATTATGTACCACCCACTAGGCAAAATCATACATACCGTTATCTTGTCCGAGTATAAGTGTGTACATACTTCGCAGACCAAACACATTCAGGAAATACCATGAAGCTGAACTAACCCTGCAAAGGAAACCAATCCTCCATCAAGAATTACAACAAAATTTGAAAAAACAAATATACAGTTTCTTAAATTAATTGCAAGCAGAAGTCCTGACACAATGGTTTTCAAATATAGTCAAATTAATCATGTGACATATATCAATAAGTATCTTGGAAGCAAGTCAGATCAATAATGGTCCATTATACACTTAAGCAGCCAGTATATATGGCTGAGGATGATTTGGTATTAAACGCTTACACTGTTTGAATTACTGCCTAGACTCACCATGATGCATCCAGTGACTGTAACTCTATCCCTCTTTGTAACATAGGTTTGAACCTAAGAGTTAACGGAAATGGTACTTTTGCTGAAAATAGAGAAGGATGAATTTTATATCGAGCCTCATGTGTTTAAGAATTTATCACATATGTCAACTATAATTCAAAATGTATCTATGAGAAGATTTATTTCTATGATTTGTCACTAATTTTTTCAGAAAATTTATTATTTAAAGTATTAAATGTTAGAAAATCAGTCAATTTTTTACTAGCATTTGAAATTAAGTGAATTCAAATATTCAACTTAATTGAAGAGTAATGTACACACACACACACACACACAAGAATCCATTTTTTGTAAAACCTAGTCCAGGAATTTTTAATACATAATAACCTGACCTTTGACATTCATCTTCATCAGCTTAATTATGAGCTTCTGTATGCAATAATGAGGATGATTAATTGCCTTTTGGCCCAATGGGAAATATTCTTAAAGAGAATTGTAAATATTGCCATAGAGCAAAGACACATACAATAGTTTACATATAATTATACCATCACATACTTGTTAAAAATCCTGAGAAAGCCCAGTTGATCCAGCCTCCAATGACAATCATAGGTAACACATTGGTAACATTGCCTTTCAACATGTCTGTCATCATGTTAGGATCTGTAAGGCAAATCAACAAAGTCACTCAAAATAATCAATTCCTCCAATACGCAAAAAAGAAAAAAATACAACTGTGGCAATTACACTGTATCTGCACAGGTATGCTGTGGGACTGTAACTCAAAGATCTGATCATTATATTTCAATTTAAAATTTACATGGTTGAAAATTTCAATGTAAAAAGATATCGGATATTTAAAGCTATAGCATCCCCATCTACATCTAGTGTACATGATACAATACATGCCATCTATGTTGACTTGTGTAATATTATATGCCACATGTACCAATGCATTTTTAAATCTATGCACATGTGGTCAAGAAGGATTTTTGAATTCATCATATACCAACAGAAATACTAAAAATTACTGGGTATAATGATCCAGCATTTACTGGTAAATCTTTTACCATAAATCTGTCTTGATGCACAATCAGAACCTTTAAAGTCGTTTTGATCCTGACTGTAACTAAGTGGCATTTTATGAAGCCTTTTATTCAATCTATTCTTAGCAGTTATACATATCAGTAGTCTGCATATTTTGATCAAGAACGAAAAAAAAATATTAAAATATAAACAACCAACCTGTCATCGGATTCTTTGCAACACCTTCACGTTTCTCCTTTTTGAAAAATCCATCATTTTCATGATTGAAAAAGTGTTTGCGCATCAGAAAACTCTGCAATGAAAAAATAAAATTATTGGCATGTACATGATTTACAAATCAGAAAAAACATCACTAAATCAAACCTAATGAGACAACTTCAGGTCATTTTGTGTTCATGATAGTATCAAAATGCTGCATACTGTAAGCTCCAAGTTATAACTAATTTAGACTGCATCACTGTTGATATGTCAAAATATTTTTTAGTTGAATTGAAAACTAGACCTTAACAGCTGGTTTTCAGTGTTTAGCACAATTTTTCACAATTCAATTATTGCCATTATCTAAATTATTATTACAAGATCTGTCTCCTTCACATAAAATGTAATGGAAATTTACGGGAAAAAAAGGCAAAATATACCTGTTTGGAAAATATACTACATCACAAAATGTCACAAATGGCAAGCAAATAGATTGTTCTCCATAATACAAACCTGCTTTGGAATATATTTCCCATTTTCTCTCAACATCCTGCTGCGGATGAGTGCATGACTGCAAAAAAAATAAAAAAAAAATAAAGCAAAACACTCAAAATTGCCTGATATTAATAGATTTTGTAAAATATGTTAATTTTTAAATATATATATCAACAATAGAAATATAGATTAGCTAGAAGAATTTTTCAAATTCCACAGTGATATTTAATATCCCTGTTGTAAAAGTACTGTACTCATTATTTTCAGCAATGTTATCTGTTACGACATACATCATCCTCGTTATCAAGAGGTTATGCTCACTTTCGCTCTCTACACCCCTGGAATATATGTCACAGCAAAATTGAAGGCACAAATATTGCTTCTCAGGTAAAAAAAAAAACATGACCAATCGCTAGGCTGATACCTGCCCTTTGTAAATTTCAAATGAGAGATGCCCGACTTCAAAGACTGTCAAGTTTTACTGTTACTTGGCCTTGAGATTTTTTTTATATTTATCAAAGGATCAAGCTAGTCTTCTAGTCTCATCAACAAGGTGACGCACACCGAGCCTTCGATTTTGCTATGAAATGTTCCAGGTGTGCAGAGAGCGAAGGTGAGCTTTACACCTGGATATCGAGGATGGATATACATGTACTTTAATTTAATTTATCTCTCTCTTTTTTTTTTATATTTGTACACAACTCCCCAACCTGTTTAAAAATTTCGAGGTTACCGAGTTGAACCAAATATCATACTTACAGTATATTATACACTTTAGTTATAAGGAAAATAATCACACATTCCAGAAGTTAAATTGAAAAATAAGTATTTTAAGTTGCAAATGATCACCAAAAATCATTTTAGCATTAAAACCAGCGGTGACAATATGACCACTTCTTCGTGTGTTCGTATATTTATAATTTTTTTTTTAAAAAGTCTCTATGCTAAAACTATGATGTTTCGGTACTTCTTGGATATATCAAAATGCAAACGATTCTTAAAATATGAGGTTAACAACATACAGGACTCAAAAATCCAACCATGTAAAATCTGGAGTCGTCAGTCAAAGTGCAAATAAATTTCATAAAAAGATCGAAACGGTGGAGTGCCGAAACATCTTATGTATATATACCGAAACGTGTGTATACCCACTGCAAATTGGTATACTAACCTATCAGACACTTGTTGTAGTTCAGTCTTTTTCTCCGATGACAATAGTATCGTGACATAATGTCTGATGATTCCAGTTAAGAAAGTGATCACTACTATGGGTAAGAAAACCCAAAACCTAATGTTGGAGTCCAGCAATAGTTCCGCCATTGCTGCGGGGTCCACCTACAGAAAGTGATTCTAATGCGATTTGTCACGACATTTGAAAGATTGATTGATTGTTTAACAAATAAATAAATGTTTTTTTTTGTGCATTAAATAACCAAAAGAACTTGTCTAGAAGACAGAAAAATATTAATATTCACGAGAACAAATGTAAAATATAAAAGTTTAATGTCGTGAACAAGTTGTACCGGAACAGGTGCGCGCATTCTAACATATAAAGAGGAAATATGAGCGACACTATTCCGGAGAAAGTGTTAGCTTATGAATCCTTTCTAAACGAAACACTAAGAGAGGATTTGAGGTAATATAGTTAAAAACTTTACATAAGTCATATTGAGTCATTTGAATTAGTTTGATTATAAATATTACAACATCTGGTCCAAAATGAACTGCATCCTTCGTTGTGCTTTTCAAATCGCATGGACCAGAACAGAGACGTATACATGTCTCTGACCAGAGGAACTAATGCTACTTTAGGCATGTTGCTTTTTGTTACCCCCCATTTGAGATAATTGAAGGTTAACAAAATCTTATGATCACAAAAAGGAATGTAACCTTATAACTAATATAGCTGTATCTTGTTAACAAGAGGTCCCAGGCCCTCTGAGCCTCTTGTTAACAAGAGACAGCTAAGATGGGGAAATATTCCTATTTCATAAAAATTCCTCCAATGGTACAGAAGAAAAAAGATTTTAAAGATTTAAACCACAAATCTCAGCCCCCAGGGGATCCATATCCACCATATATACAAAATTTAGTCCCCTTTTCCCAAGGATGCTTGACTTTAAATTGGGATATAATCCTTTTATTTTTATGGTAGAAGAAGGATTTCAAAGGTTTTTACCTCAATTCCTATTGGGCCCCGCAACTATGCTCACAAGGGGTCCAATCCACTGTTACAAAACTGAATCCCTTCAGCCCAAGCATGCTGACACTGTAGACAAAATTGGGATGAAATCTCTTAATCCATACCATAGTAGAAGGATGTTAAAGGTTTAACCTCTATTTCCTCTAATGGACCCCAAGTCTCTGCCCCCAGGGGGCCACACCAATCATTTATACTAAATTGAGTCCCCTTGACCTAAGGATGCTCCAGACCAAATAAGGATAAAATCCCTTTATCACTACAGTAGGAGAAGGATGTTACCAGTAAGAGGTTTTACCTCTATTTCCCCTATTCGGCCCCATTCCTCCGACCCAAGGGGGGCATCAGTACACCCACCATTTATACAAAATTAAGTCCCCTTAGCCCAAGGATGCTCCAGACAAAATAAGGATCAAATCTCTTAATCCATACCATAGAAGAAGGATTTTAGAGAGGTTTTACTTCTATTTACCCTATTGGGCCCCGTCCCTATGCCCCCAGGGGAGCCACAACACTGTTTAGAAAAAAAATGAGTCCCCTTGGCCTAAGTATGCTTCAGATCAAATTAAGTCAAAATCTACTTTAAGGACAAGTTGAAGGACAGACTAACGAACGGACGATAGACGCTGCAGTATGGCATAATTAAGCTCACTGTGAGCTAAAAGCGAAATGGCACTTTCCCCCTGAATTCCTTTGGGCATGGAACAGTAAATTATATGTTGTTTGTGTGTAAAGTGAATGAAACAACACCAACAGAATATGATTCAAAGAATTGTAGATATTTGAAGGATTAATTCAAAACTGTACATATCTTATGTGAAATACACTCTCATGTTTAAAAATTGACAAGTAAAGAGATCTGTCACAACCGATCATGCAAATGAAATATGAATATTTTAAGCAAATAGATATTGAAGCAGAAGGATGTTACCAACCAATTTTGATGTTTTAGATAAAAATGCAATTACTTCACCTTTATTAATACATCACCAGATCTCCATTGAAGAAGATGATAAGCATACTTTTCTGTCAAACTGTGCATTTCACATTCAGTGGGGGACTATAATTCGTTGAATTGTCTTGTTTTGGTTACAATACAGTGCTAAATGAAATCAATAATTAGAAAAGTGAATTGACACTTCTACTGAGCTGCATGCTATGTACAGCAAAAGATTCAAATTCAATATAAATTACAAGCTGTTTCTATAAGTAGATAATGTATTAATTCCCATTCCCCTGTAAAATTATGTCCATTTCTGCTGTTGTATAAACTTAAAGCTTTCACCAAACTATTTATAGCAAATTTGGAATATGAAAACACACCGTCATGAATGTATTATCTATAGAAAACAGTTAAGTATATCTGGGTCAATATTTGAATGTTATCTTTTGTGTTTGTAATAATAAAAAATGAAAAATGATAAACTTACAACTTGACACATTCCTAAGCTGGATCAATCCCTTTTATCAACAGAAAGCTGTTGGAGCAGCAAGATAAGATCTATGGTCAGATTGCAGAATATTTACAGTTGAAGACAGTTATAGAAAGAATTAAGGTAAGTGCAAAATTAAAAACAATGCATTATGGTCTAAGTCAGGCATCAGAATGGTTGTCTTAATGCTCTACTATACATACATGATATATCTATATCTCGTCTACTAAATATTTTCTATAAACCTGTTTGCAATAAAGCGTACATTTTTTCCACCTGCTGTCACACGACTTTGGTTTTTCCTACAGTGGTACATATTGCAAATTACAATTGTACATTACCAAACTTGCTAACTTACCAAATTCTACCAGCTATGTTAAAAAACTAACCATATGCAGTTGTTTATTCAACCAGCCATAAAAGGTATGAAGATTGCAGAGGTCAGATGTCAATATATCACAAGGTCACTAATAGCTCCATGGTCAACTATATACTTTTATTTTTATAACTCACCTGGTACAAACTGTCAGTTGAGCTTATGATATGGTGTGTTGTCCATTGTCCCTCAAAGTTTCCTTTAAACAACTTCTTCTTAAGAACTGGAGGACCAGGAGCAATAATATTTGGCCAGTTGGTGCCTGGCCTGGGCTTTTAATGTCCTTAAAAAATGTCCTCAACCTACTATCACGGATTAAACATGTAAAAACTTTTAAACAACATGTTCTGAATAACCAGGAGGACTGGAGCAATAATGGTCAGTAGGTACCTGGCATAAAGTGCTATTAAGTGTTTACAAATAAGTGACCTTGACCTACTTTCAAGGCCACAAGGGTCAAATATGTGATTTTTTTTAAAACAAATTCTTCTGAATAACCACAAGGCCAAGAGTACTGATACTTAGCAAGTAGTTACCTGGGACAGAGTTCAATAAAGTTTTCTTAAATAAATGACCTTTACCTACTTACAAGGTCATAGGGGTCAAATATAAAAAAAACCTTTACACAACTTCTTAATAATAACCAGGAGGCCTAAAGTAATGATACTTGGTCAGTAGGTACTTGAGTGATATAAAGACTCTCCTTATACATTACATTGACCTACTTTCATGGTCACAGGGGTCAAATATGTAAATATCATTAAACAACTTCTGCAATACCAAGAGGCCCATGGGTGATGACATGTGACCAGGAACATGCTGGGATAAAATAGTATAATGTTTCATTAAGTCTGAATTATTCTTAAGCCAAGGAGAGTCAGAATATGGAAACTTTTGCAAAAAGTACTGTTATTGAGAATATTTTCCCATGATTGCTCAAAATATCCAAGTGAGCAATACATGCAATCTGTGCATCTTATTCTTTGAAATCATTGAATTCATTATCATCAAACTTGTAACAACATCACAGGGATGGAATATCAAGGTCAATAAGACTGTGACACTCCTTTGTTTTGTCAACACTCGTCTGTTCCGAAGACTGGAAATTTATCATTTATAATTGAACCAAATATTTGTCAATTAAGAGCAAAATTCATGCAATCCTGTTCCACTTAGATTCTTTTGTTAGTTGATTCAAACACATGTTTTATGATAGCAAAAGAAATTTAAGACTCAGTTCAAATACAGAAGAGATTTGTGATCCTTACTTATCTCTTGCTTTTAATTTACAGGAAACAGATTACACCAAAGATGAATTAAAGACAAAGGTTGATATTGGGTGTAACTTTTACGTACAAGCAAATGTGTAAGTAAGCTGTACCATTCCAGGGTA
>JAULCA010447002.1:0-10388 GCA_032360845.1 Crassadoma gigantea | reverse complement strand
ATCCCCTGGGGGCAGAGGGGTGGGGCCCAATACCACATTTCCAGGTGAGCGATACAGGCCCTCTGGGCCTCTTGTTTACTAACATCAAATGTGTTACTGACAGAACAATCACCTACTGCATAGTGATTATCTCCCCTACACTGAGGCACTACAATAGATTAGGAAGTTTCCAGCTTTAACAGGACCAATCTCATGCAAGTTTACTTCTTTCATTTTTAAATCATTCCATACCCATTGGAAGTTTTCCCCTTAAAAAAAAAAAAAATAGTTAAGGCAACATACAAGAAGTTTCAGTAAAATTTCAAGAATTACAACTGTATTAACATGGCTTCCTTCTGTTATTGTATCATCATCAAAGGGTAAGCTATGGGTTTCTATTTGGAAAATGACAGTATTTTCAATTTCTCAAGGGGTGGGAAATGCTTTTCTAATAGAAAAGATTGAAGAAAATGTATTTACCATGTACAAAAATTGACTCAGAACTAGTTCACATGACTTAAGAAGTTTTCCATTGTCCACTGTTGACTTAGCTGACTTTCCAGATTAAATGACTAACTTAACAACTTTCATCTGTTCCACAAAGTAGGATCACCATAAGGGTACAAACTTTTGATGTAATTGGTTTAAATAAACAACAGATACCTCCGCCTCAGATTCCTCCTCAGAACTCTCTGATTTTTCAGATTCCTTATCCTCTTCTTCCTCATTACTTTCCTCTACACTCCCTTCTTCGTCATTATCTTCCTCCTCCTCTTCATCATTATCATTATCATCATCATCATCATCATCATCATCATCTTCTTCTTGTGCCTTTTTGGCATTCTTTCTCCTTTCTTCCATCTCTTTTTTTGACGCTCGTTTTCGTTTTACACCTTTTTCTTTCTTTGCTCCTGCTCCCCCTTTTATTAACATTACAAAAATACAGTGTATCACATACAGCTTTAACACTGTTTACATTACACATTTGTGTGCAGCATTAACATTTCATTTTCCACCTTAGACTTCCAGCTTAACCATCCAGGCAAGAGGGCCTAAAGATTTACATATTAAAACGTTTTCACGAACAAGACTACCTGCCGACAAAATGGGAAAACCCTGCAATTTTCATTTTTGACTTCAACTAGTTTTTCGCCTTTTGTAAATAACATTACATCGAGATGGAATGTAAAAAAAATTTGAGAACATTTTGAATGCGAGATAATTTTCTGCGCATGTAAGTCATGTAGGGCAGTTAAAATCTGTACGTGATTTATTTGAAATATGCACAAATCATGCACATTTCTACGTGATGGCAAACCAGGACGTTTGGAAGTTATTGTTCCTCCTTAGCTTGATATGAATAAAATGCTTTGTGGAAAGTGTTGGCTATCTTACAAATAAATAGGGCTAGCTCTGGGTCTGAGTTGGTTGGGCCAAAAATTATTAGATTGTCAAACCAGAGATGGTGTCAAAGCCACCAAATGCTTGCCTATTTAAAATTTTATCATATTTAAAAATTTGTTTATAAAAATGTAAAGTTGAAAACAAGTCAAAACTGTAAACAAACTAAATTCATCTTTTAATTTTAATTTTACTTCATCAATATTTTACCCAACAGGAACCTAGTTCACATATTTAATGAATGACAAGCTTCTCAAAAACTTGCAGGTAAAACTTTAACGTTGATGTGATTGAAAGGTAAAACTTTAGCATTGATGTGATTGAAAAAAGATAAGTACAAAACAGGTCAATAAATTCAAAAATTCGAAATTATTATTTAATTTCAACTGCACTACATCAATATCATACCCGATAGGAACCTTCATGCCAAATATCAGCATACTAGTATACATAGTTGATGAATGATAAGCTTCTGAAAAACTTGCAGGTAAAACTTTAACGTTGATGTGGTTGAAAAAAGATAAGTATAAAACTGATCAAAAAAATCAAAAATTTGAAATAATTTTTTTAATTTTATACTGATCAATATTATACCTGATAGGAACCTCAATGCCAAATATCAGCATCCTATTACACATATGATGAATGAGAAGGTTCTACTTTTAACATTTTTACGCTGACGATATCCAGGGGTAATGCTATAGCTTTCTGTTCTTTGAACAGGCGAGTTAAAAACCGTCAATGTTTTGTAGTGCGATCGCTGAATATTCCTATTTATTCCCAATTTGTAAGCATAAGAATTAATGCAAATGCTTCCATCCAACACATTCTATAACTTCAAATATGTTGTTTAATGTTTGAGTTGAATGTATATATTAAGTATATATTAACATAAATACAAATATATTCATACAACCTTGTTTTACTTCATACATTTAACAAAGGAAATTTCTACATTTATATCATCATTTTAAACCAAAAATTATTCATCTGGAAGCAATGGTAGAAAAGTGTGATTTTGTCTCAATTTTTAAATAAATCTTCAAAAAATAAAGAAAATGAGAAACACCTTGATTCAAGAAATAAACCAAAGTAGCTGCTTATATACTTATTTTTTTTTAATACTGCAAGTAAAAATAAAACTTGTCAAGTAATAATATTTTGTTAATATGAAATATTTCTAAATGTAAAATCTATTTGTAAAATTATCCCCATCTCTTTCTTAAATAAAAAAATAATTATTAACTAACTATTAATGATTAATACATGTACTACTCTGGCATATAACATACTTCTGAGTTCGGTTTTTTTCTCTTTTTTTTTCCTGACCTTTGTTTCCCGACCAAAACAGAAATCCGGGTTTGTAGTGACAGTTTCCCACTTTTTATTAGTATTGCCCAATTCAAACTGCAATAGACAGGCTTAAAAATAGACAGCTTAAATCATTGACAGCTATAACCAGTGTTTGCTATGGAACTGTTGTACCCTAGTTGTAATCATTTGATTATTTGACCGTTTCAAATGAATCCGAGAAGGGTGCATGCCATCTGATCATGAGCTGCCGACTTTAGTTGTAATACACAGATACACATGTGACCCAAGACCAACTCCTCTCTTCCCAAACCCTAAGGCAGCTAATTATAACAGGTGGTGGGGGTCTGGGGGTCTTCACACCTCTTTTGTGTACACAATCAAGCAAGTGCCCAAGTGTCTGAGTAAGATTAGGGTATGGCTATGACTGGCGAACTAGCACCTAAAATTTTCTACTTTTGCCAGTGCAATTTTAAAATTGCCAAATGTTTTTTGTTTTCGCCGATGGCGACAGACAGTGCGAGCCCTGATAAAATGTTTAGTTTGCCAGTGTGTCATCAGGTGAATGTCAATCAATCGCGGCATTTCTGAATATAAGATGCAGCTATCACAGTATAATGGATATTGCAAACATCATCAATATCATTTCCGAATACATAAGGTTCTGTCAACAAACATATTGCTTTTGTATGAATGTTGTGTTGTGCGTTATAAGTAAAATTCTCTGATGTTAGGTTTTCCCGGGAAACAAAATTGAAAGTAGGTTTTTGAAAGCAAATATAACCTTAAATTACTGAAATCAAGTTCAATTTGATCGAACATTAGTCATTCATCAGTCATTGGATTGGAAGTGATGATCGAGTATGAATTAACAAGTGATTCCCAACACTAATTCCAATTTACTTACACACCTATCTTTTTTTATTTTTTAAAATTTGAATTACTACTTCCAAGGATGAAACTCACTTTTTCGTTTAGGTTTAGGAACCTTTTTCCCAGAATCTTTTGGTGCCATACAAAAAGTCATTAATCTTTCTATAACTTGTTCTTTAGACCCCTGCCTTTCCAGGTCCAGTATTCCGCATAACTGTTTTAACATTGCCATTGTATATCTACAAAAGAAAATACATATCTCAGTCAATGAACATAACTGCTGATTCACATTCAGCAAGCATGTTTTTTTGTTATAAATGTTAAAATAACACCCCAAAATATTCTAGCAATATGTTGTATATGTACCTTTATATATTTTAGCAATAGAATGTAGTGTAGTGTTTGATAAGAGGACAACAGAAAAGATAATGATAGGTACTTAAAAATATCGAGCAGACATACAAACAATGCAAGAAGCATGGACTTACTTTCATCTATTAAGAAATTGGCCTTACATTTAACCCTTTCACCCCTGTAGACTATATAATAGACTCATCTAGATCAATGCATGGTAGAGTCTACTTAAGTTATGAAGGGGTGAAAGGGTTAACCGTAAAACTCTGAACCTCAAGCGTAAGTAAAGGAATAAAGTTGACCCGTTATACACATGCAAAGAAAATTCATCAATCTCTGAATATTACAGGCATTCTATATCAAAATAAGCAAAACAAATTCCAATGGACCCTTTCTCATATATTGTATACATGTAGCTAGTCACTTGCTTTGGACCTTCACATTTGAAAAAGCTTACGTTGTCAGCCTCTGGCTGAATCAAGAATTTCATCGATACCCCCTGCCCACACAAACCCCTCCTCCTCCGTATATTTTAAGTGGTAGGTCAATAAAATAATGCATTTCATTCCGCAACACCTTAGTTGAAAAGATCCCCAAGGCCCCTATTCTGTTGAAAATTCTTTTTCCAATTTCCCAAAAAAGCTACAACAAAATATAAGTACAATGACTGCTGAACAGTAAACAGAAATTGATGGTAGCATCAATATACTTCACCCAGGATTGTCAATTAAACAAGGTAGAGTAATTAATGCCAGCAAATCAGTCTCCCACCTTCAAAACTTTACATCAGAAATGAAAGAAGGGCAATAACTCTGTAGATTTCGCGAGATTCATAATTTGATTTCAGAATGATGCCAAGTTGCAAATATCTTAACATCTTTACGTACTTGATGAGTGCAGCAGCTTTTTTCTCATACTCTTTGTCATCCTTTTCAAAGCTAAACCCATTGAAGTTTCGAAGATTCTTCTTTACAATATTGGTCTGGAGAAAAAGAGGAAAATTTATACCTGGGTACATAGGATAAAAAAGTTTATTTCATCCAACAAACACTAGTTAAAATTTTGGTCAAAGGTAAGTTTAAATTTTCAGTAAATAAATCATGATAGTAAAAATTGTTCTATTTTTTTCTGAACTGTTATATTTGTTCACCTTGCAAAAAAAAAACAAAAAAAACAGTAAATGTGCTTCAGTTACATGAAAACTACATCTTTCTTTGAAAGGTTGTGATTCCTTAAAAAGACTGAACAATAGTAGAAACTGTATATATATTGTAAGACAAGAATGCTCTCAATGCCATCTTTAAGTTTGTTTCACAGACATTTTTTTTTGTACACAAATTCAACCAAAATGATGACACACACTGAACTGAGATGGGACACACCTGCCATGTGCGACACTACATACCGGTACCCCTCCCCTTTAAAATGATGAAGCCAAAAACAAGTTACTTGCAAACAAGACATTCAAAACTTACAGCACCACGTAATCCAAACAAAAATCTATGCAATACTTTCAAATCATCAGCTTTATTCTTCTGTATCTGCAACTCAACTGAAAAATAAACATTCACATTTAAGACATATTTTCTTTTAAACTTAGTTTTCATTTAAATATCACAAGCATGACAAAGTCAGAAACAAACTGCTATAAGAATGACATCAATGCTACAAAAACTGAATATTCGACTTGGACATTAATAACTTGATGAAAATCAAAAAAGCCATTCTATTGATAAATAAACAAATCAATTTTATTTGAGGATAAAATACATGATTTATTGAAAATGTTTAAAAATACTAACTTCGAGGGCAGTCTCCCAGTTTCAAACCGGCACCATCAAACTCGATCTGTTTTTTTTCTTTTGGTGTTGCATTGCCAGATATATCTAGGCGCTCCACCTTCTTTTTCTGTCTCTTTCCAGATTCTATCACAACCGGCCGCTCTAGAAGACCAACTACCAAACAAAAGACATGAGAAACCTCAAAATCAAATTTGCCATAAATTCATTATAAATGAATTGGAAGGAGAATAAAGCATTTCTGTACTTGATTTCTTGTCCATGTTTTCTGAAAATCATGTTCTTTTTCACATGAACACCAAATTAAACTTACGTTTTGGTTCCCCATCGCTTTCATCCTCATTCTCCTCCTCTTCCTCATCTTCAACTTCTTTTTTAGCTGACTGTTTCTTTTTCTTGGGGCTTGGACTTTTAGTTGTGGATTCGTTTAAAGCAGCAGTTGAGGATTCCAGTTTTGGGTCAGGTGGTTCTACATCATCCGAGTTCTTATGACTCACATCTTCATCATTGTCCGATTCCATTTTCTGTACATCATCATCTTCTTCCTGTCAAGAAAAATTGACTTAATTTACATATGAAAATAAGCACTGATGAGGCTTTCAAATGCTGTGCTACAAAAAATACCAATCAAAGTTTCTATATGATGTGCAATTTATTTATGCAGGGAAAAATCCTGGAATGTATGAGCAGTGGGCCATATTCAGCAATTTTTAGTTAATATCAAAATTAAGAGGGGGCATTCTATACAAAGTTGAAAGAAATTGGAACAGTGAGACCAATTTCAGTTTGAGGAGTCAATGGCCCCATGATCGCCTCCAGGATGAATACTGTAAGTTTTGCTTTTGTTTGTTTAATTTTTTTTCAATTTGCTATGCTGTATGACAGTATCAAAATCATGTGAAGCCAATTGCGATGACTTCAGGCAAGAAAACTTCTGCACTTTATTCTTGTGTACATAACAGAGCTGGGTGACTTTCAATGACCAGGAGGGAGATACTACTATAACAGAAGAGGTTGTAAAAAATATCAGATATTATTATGCTGTGACTGCAACCTCTTATAAATTTCTGAAGCACCCTTTCTTTGATGCTCTATCTAACAAATATTTAAATGGAAAAGTAAAGTGCACAAATAACTCTAAGGCTCCCTGATCAATTGCAGGCTACACACTCAAGAAATCCTGCTTTAGCTTTTGTTCATACAGTAATCTCCCTTGATATTTCTAAAGTTTTGTTACTTCTTGCACATTGTTCATTTTGAGATATACAAACTGCTCTATCAAGGGTCGGGTCGAGTGACTATAATAATCAGAGCTGTAGGGTTCAATAGTGGGTATGGTCCTATTGTATCTTCACACCTCGACCACTTGTTGACCTTTTTTTATTCACCTGCATGAATTTTATGACAAACATGTGCCATCACGTTATATAAATTAATATAGATCCCATTCAAATTCTTCTGCATTAAAGCCATTCTGGTTTGTCGAGTATCATAAATAGACAAATTTAAGTTAAGTTTAAAAAAAAAATGCTTTACAATTGTTGTAAATTAAGTTAATTTTGTTTGTTATGGTGGTTTGGTGATCAGTTTTTGGTATGGTCACTTAGCTGTCATGATGCAAGGTTGTTTTAAATTGCTTTATTATTACCATAACTTAAGTGTTTACACATTTGTTGATTTAAAAGCCTTTTAGCAGACAGCAATCTCATAATATGGATCAGATTTAGATCCTTCCTCTTATATATATACACAGAGTTGCACTAGCCCAGCTCTACAGATTTGGGAGGCCTGATACAATGTTTTACTCCAATATTGCAAACATAGGAGTTGGACTTTTGCAATACCTCGACTGAGGAATAGTCAAATGAAGCTTCCATTTAATTTGATATCTAATGTTTAAACCCTATATTTACTGAAGCCCATATGGATGCATTTACTTCAAAAATTCATTTTTGTAAATTTTATATACCGGTTTAAACGTATACAAACATCTTCATCTGCCCAGCAATACTTCTAAAAGTTCAATTAGGCATATTCTATGAAGATGCTTTGTTGTCTTTTTAATTGAGCTAAAATCAAAAGAGAAAAGCTGCTTTTATTACGTAGTGAAGTGCACTATACATTTTCACAACAAACCTGGTGGTAAAGCGCATTACGCTATGCAACCGTAACCGTTTCATTATTTCGTCATTGGTATGACTTTTATTATAAATTTCTTAGTTGTAATGTTAATGTTGCTATTTATTTCGATTATATACCTCTTTGGAAACGGGAGAAGTCTCTCTGTCTTCTGTGTCCGACATTGTACGTTTTAAATTTTCAAAATGGCGGTAAAGCGCACCTACAAGTTAACCAATCAAGTGCCACGACAGAAAATATCAACTAAATGCATTATACTCTGTTATTGGCTGGAATCAATTATACATTCATGACCACTCATGCCTTTTCATAGTCGATAAGATAACCGCAGAGGATGTCCGAAAAATTAAGGGTCTTTCCGACCCAGATTTTCCCGGTTTTCAGACATGTGTTCTACGTTCATGTCCAAAAGAATAAAAGAAAAAAAGACAAACATTTCTGTTTATTAAAATTCTAATTAAACAAGTTTTTTTTTTCAATATCGAAGCCTTTTAATTCGTTGGTTATTTGCGACGAAAATGCAAATAAAATAAAACATAGAAATAATTTCCCCCAGGTTGTTTACAAACATCTGTATCACCCTGATAAGTTTTTTCATAATGTTTCAGAAGTCGATGTCAGTAAACAATACAGAGGAAACAATCACTAGGACGAGATGAACAAGAAAAATGATAAAGTGACTGTGTGGATATCGTCACTCTGTTCATGTGTTCTTGGATAAATTGATACATTGGTTATCTGAATGGCTGGAAATGTGAAGGTATCTATGTTTAGTGGTTTTGTGAGCACACAGCTGGTTTCGATTTTACAAAGACTGTACAATGTACAATGGCCTTTTATGATGGCAATGCTTATCCTTTAAATCTGCTAATCGGTTGAAAGAGCATGCTGTTTTCGTGAAAAAAAAAGTAAGACCACTTGTGTATTGTTTCATTTGATCATAGTTTCTTCATACCGACGTAAAAGTGACGTAGACAATCTGATAATCCACGTATGTTGAAGGGGACTACAAAAAAAAAGTGTTTCCTTTAACAGAAGATCATCTTTTATTTTCTATGCTGACATTGGACCCTTTATGAAATATGGATATTTGACCATTTCCTTATTATTCTAGAAAAAGAAATCTCCAGTTATGAAAGAAAGATTCTTGTATTGATACAGGATCTTACATTTTGACATATATATATACCCACAGGTTGCGGTACTTGCTTATAATTAATATCAATGTTTTTATACTTTTGATATTTAGTAAAATTTCCAAGAAGATAATAACAATTTATCTTTATATATATATATATATTTGTGTTATGTGCAATTGTATATCTGAAGATGGGGAAATAGTGATAAATCTTCAAATGAATCTACTTGTAACATTTAACGTCTGACATTCTGCTACCACTAGTCCTCCACCACTGGGTCGCAAGTTTGAGACAGTCCCCAAGTACTGCATGTAGGATGGTGGTTTTTCTCCGGAAACTGCTTTCCTCTACCACCAAAACCTGGCATGTCCTTAAATAACAATAACTCAGTCCTGATGCTATTAGTGTCTTAATACATCAATCACATATTGTGAATATTTTTTTATTAGTAATTAAATCTATTACATTAACCTACATATATATATATACTTGGGATGTCAGTTCACTATTCGATATTCAGCCGGTTTGATATGTACAAATATTCCAATATACATTATAGATACGGAAAACAAAGTTAAAAATTATCACGAGATGTCATCTAACAACAGTGTTTAATACTAGCGAGGTCAGTCTCACATGCTTTTAATAATAGATATGAATAAATAACAATAAAATAAAGATACTCACCTGTTAATCCTGTGCTTGATTCATTTTTAGCTCACCTGGCCCGAAGGGCCATGTGAGCTTATGACATACTGCGGTGTCCGTCCGTCAACGTTTTCCTTTGAACGACTTCTCCTAGAGAACTGATTGACCTAGGGTCATGATATTCGACCAGTAGGTACCTGGGATGGAGTGCTATAATGTTTCCTCATTAAAATGACTTTGACCTACTTTCAAGGTCACGGGTCAAATATGTTAAAAACTTGAACAATCTTCTTCTCAAGTTCCATAAGGCCCAGGGTTATGTTGTTTGACCAGTAGGTACCTGGGATAGAGTGCTATAAAGTTTCCTCATTAAAATGACCTTGACCTACGTTCAAGGTCACAGGGGTCAAATATGTTGAAAACTTTAACAATCTTCTTCTCAAGTTCAATAGGGCCTAGGGTTATGATATTTGGCCAGTAGGTTCCTGGGATGGAGTGCTATAAAGTTTCCTCATTAAAATGACATTGACCTACTTTCAAGGTAACAGTGGTCAAATATGTTAAAAACTTTAACAATCTTCTTCTCAAGTTCAATAAGGCCTAGGGTTATAATATTTGGCCAGTAGGTTCCTGGGTTGGAATGCTATACAGTTTCCTCATTAAAATGACCTTGACCTACTTTCAAGGTCACGGGTCAAATATGTAAAAAACCTTTAACAATCTTCTTCTCAAGTTCCATAAGGCC
>JAULCA010446968.1:0-10391 GCA_032360845.1 Crassadoma gigantea | reverse complement strand
ACCCCGGGTTTGGCCCCCCCCCCCCCCCCTCCTCGTCCGGGATGTCTGATGGTATACCTGCTGATGGATTTGTCTTTGCTTGTTCGATTTGATTCTGTTTACTTGTATAACTACACACACACCCGATACACATCAAAGCCTACAACCATTTTATTTTAAAATAAACTTTATTTTAGATGAATTGATGGACTTCCAAAATATAAAACCAAAACAAAACACGACTGAGTAGGCTAGGGTCACAGGATAGCCTGGATATGTCATCTCGTAAACTTTCATTAAAATCATAAGAATAGGAATGCCGTCAACAAACGAACCAGGGTGCATTATTTGTGCTGTAGCATTCAAACGAGGAGGCATTATAATGTTACCGTTGGAAAAACGGTCCCGCTTAAAACAAATATATACAGAAAATACTGACTTGGTATTGAAAATCAACACTAAGCGTTTATGTATACTGCTTAGACCCTCAGAATTATTACGGTTTGCTCAAGACCTAAATTTTCTGTATTGGCAAGAGTTATCCGGGGGCAAAACTTGCCCCGGCTCTTTGAGTTATGCGGGGGCCAAACTTGCACCGACTCCTTGTCCCTAACCCCATATTGAACCCTCCTACACTGGGTCAGCAATGGTTTGCTGTTTTCCAAAGCACCTTAGAAACATTTTCCCATAAAATATTTCTGATATTAAATCACTCATCTAGATGTTATCTGTAAAGTACTCTAATAAATATGATAGTTTTACTTGTAGGGTTTTGTAAGCATTTTTATCCTTAATATTTGTCGAAATAGGAAAAACACAGAAAAACAGATTACCTTCCTTTTATTTTCATATATTTATTTAATCTTGTATGTTTGCATGTTGTTTTTATTTTTCTTAAAGATTTCCAGTTAGAACTCTTCCTTATGTTTAACAGTATTACTATTTTACTTGAATGGTTTTGTAAGGATTACCTCCCTTTTATTTTCATATATTTACTTCAATCTTTAAAGTTTGTAATTTTTTTTTATCTTTCTAGAATATTTCAAGTTAGAACTCTTTCATATGTATAAAAGTATTATTATTTTCCTTGATTGGTTTTGTAAGAATTTTTATGCCTATCGTATTATAATTTTAATAACCTCTAATGAGACGCAAGATTAATGCGGGGTGGGAGACAGTTCTTTTGTTAAGTCCTCCCCACCTAAGGTCGGAACACAGACGTTACAGCAGTCTGTTGACTATCAGTTGAACCTATACCTGTTTATACATTTAATTTTTAGTTTTAATGTGTAAGTTTTAATTTTCGATTAGACTGTGGGATGTGGAAGGCTGGAGTGTTTACCACTTGATCTTGATCACCTGTATCATAACACTTTCAAGTTAATTATAACATATGGCATCTTGTTCAGAACGACTTCAATACAAACTGCCCTGTCCCAATATTGGATCATTCACATGCTGGAATGGGTTAAAGGAGGGATAGGGACTGAGGGATCAACACAACACAACACAACACATACAACCCAACCCAACACAACACATACATCACAAAACAACACATACCATACAACACAACACATACCATACAACACAACACAACCCCCAGGATAAAATGTGGTACATTCATTTAATTATGGGAGGACTGCGGGGTGGATGTTCTTACTTCTGACAGTACATAAAAAGTAACTGTTAAATTATGTTGGATATAGTGATTTTATGTGTATGTATGCCCATTGTTTTGGTCTTACCTATTTCACAGTAATATTTTTTCATTATATTATATCTTGCTGGCGGAAAAATACAAACCTGTGCCACAGAAGCCTGAAGTTATGTCAAAAATTAATAATAACAGTAATACAAAAAAAAAATCAAATCGAAGGTATTATTTTTGTTTTACTGTTAATTATCAATTTTTAAAAGAACACTAGGCTCCTGTGCTATGAGCAGGGCATATTAAACTCCCTTGGTCAGTTTCTGGTCTCCATCTCCAATTTCATGCACAGATTCAAATACAAGATACAAGAATTTTTATTTAGAGTCGTGTTTGTAACAATGCAACTTTAGCTTAGAAGAGCTATTCTTACGACTATATATAACAATAAAAAAATTATAGAAACAACAAAATATCACAAGATAGCATGCATCAGATATAGTTAAATAGAAGTAAAATAGCACAGAAGATTAAAGGTCATGCAGACATAAAGCTCATGCAGCATATAAATTAATTTAAGAGACGCTACAGTCTAATGTACATATATGCCAATATGGCATAAAAATAAAAATTGACAGAATGCATACTAATAAAGCATATTCTAAAACAACAATACAAACATTTGTGAAGCAGTAATTAGGACTAAGAAGCACTAAGAACTAAAACTTAAATATGACAACTATAAGATACAGCAAATATGCTTCATTTATGTAAAATGTTAGGCTGAGTAGAGTTTAAAATGATGGTTTAATTATTACAGTTTATTACATTATCACAGTCATGCTTACGAATTGAATATATAAAGAATCAAAGTATTAAATATAAAATGTTATGTCATGACTTCAAGGTAAAACGTAATACAGAGATAAAGCCGGGCAAAAAATTGAAGCATATTTCAGAGTAAAAAGAAGAGCACATTGTAAACACACATATAACAGTAAAAGCATAGATAAAAATTTAATGCTCGAGGGACAGGTGGTTGGGCCAGTCCCTACCAACCTTATCCCCTAGCCTGCAATTGCTGGAGCAATAAAATGAAAAATAAAAACCAAAATCAGTCTTTCATCTTTGTACAGATGGAACAGGTACAGATGGGACCATCCCAGGTGTGGACCAGCCTCCGGAAATCTGGGAAGTATTCACATTTCCTTAGTTCTCCACCCGGGCTGTCTCATACGAGTAAGATTTCTGTCCATACCTTGTAGTTTTTACAGATGGGATGCTGACTGTGAAGTCCCTTCTGAAATCATAAGCAGATTCCTTAAGTTTTACCAAGTCAAGTACACAATCAGGAGAAATCTTGCGTAGTATTTTTAAAACTTCGTAGCCCATAACTTTTAACCTCTTGACATGTAAAAGAGTAGTATTTGAAGATTTTAAAAGCTGACTAAAAGATGAGACATAATCACACTTTACAAATCTCAGTGCTCACTCCTGAATCTTTTCCATCTTTCTCACTCTTCTCAAGCTATTAAAAGGCCAAACCATGGGCAGAAGTGAAAACTGGATATAATAAAAGAATTGTATATGATTTTCCTACCTTGTTTTGTTAAAAAACCTTTTTTAGAACATTAAGCTGTCTAGAAGCTTTTGAGAAAATTTCTGAAATATGTGTATCAAAATTTAAAGAGGAGTCAAAATTTCCACCAAGTAATTTCACATTTTTTTCAGGCTTAATGGTTACATTTTCTATTGCAAAAGAATTAAAGGTCTCCTACCAGATTTCCTACCTAGACATATGGCCTGAAATTTATCAGGATTTGCCTTCATGCTGTTTGGTAAAACCAGTTAACCAAGTTTGTACAGTCTGTTTCAATAGACTGCTTAGGAACAAGAGGGTCCTTGTTGGATGAGCTGTGTTGTCATCCGTGTAATTATAGAGTTTGGAAGATTTGACATATAAAAACATATCTTTAGTAAAGATGTTAAAAAGAAGGGGCCCCATAATTGAGCACTGAGGAACTCCCTTGAGCACTTCCAACCAGTCGCTGCATTTGGAGCCTAACTTGACCTGTTGTAATCTGTTACCCTGATAGCTAGATACCAGGACTACTGAACCAGTACTGAGACCGTATGCATCCAACTTTCTGAGTAACAGATCATGAAGAAAACAGTCAAAAGCCTTGGATAGATCCATGAGGATGGCAGCGATATACTCATGGTTGTCCAAGGCCCTTCGCCAGTCCTCAACTAACCTTAACAGTGTAGTTTGGCAACCAAATCCTGGTCTGAAGGCTGCTAAAAAGGAATTAAAATTACCATTAAAATATTCTCCGAGCTCTGTCAAAGAGTTTGGAGACAGTTGAGAGAATACTAACAGGCCTGAAGAATTGCTTGTCCAAGGCAGCCTTCTTCTTAAAGATAGGTTCAATATGTGCTACTTTAAGTTGACTAGGGAAGGTGTTTAAATTAAAACTACAATTTATCACATTGCTTAGAGGATAGCTGATGCTTTTACTACAGGCCTTCAGAAGTTTAGCCGAGATGCAATCAAAACCTGTTGCCTTCTTAGAACTGAGTGATTTGATATTTTTACATATAAAATTTGGGGAAACAAGCTTAAAAACAAAATGTTCTTGAACACGGAAGTAGTCTTTGATATTGGAATGTCGTCATTATCAATGCCTTCATCTTCCCCAATATATCCAGCCACATTAACATAGAAATGACTAAAAACATTGCACACCTCTAATTGGTCACAACCAATTGTTTCATTCTCCTTCATTATGATATTAGAGACTGAACAGTCTCCTTTCTTAGAAAGGAAAGGTTTGATGGTGGGCCAGAAATCCCAAGATTTTGGCCCCCCAGCACACCTTTCGAAAAAATAATTCCGTATGGACTGTTTCCTAATTTTAGTGACCAGATTTCTTTGTTGTCTATAAGATTCCCAGTTTTGTTGGGTTCTAGTTTTTTTGTATCTGTTAATAAACATTCGTTTGCGGTATATTGTCTTACGAAGTTTGCTGTTAAAAAAGGACATTTCTTTTGCCTGATATGTTTTTCTCTAACACGGGCATGGTCATTAACAACATCGACTAGAAGTTTTTCATAAGCCCAGTACACATCATCAATATCTTCGAAAACATAAGCAGCACGGAAAGGAATTTTCTCTATGTCATCATTTAAAGCTTTATAATCAAACTTATAACTCCTATATTTTCTCTTACCTTTATGTACAGGTTTTAGGTTACCTTTAAAACAGTTGTGATCATATTATGCCAGTCACTTAGACCACAGCTAAAAGACATTGTGTTGAATAAAACGTTTTGACTGTTTGTTAAAATTACATCAACTAATGAAGGGTTACAGTTTTTCATAAAACATATAGGAGACTTAATAAGTGTTTTCATATCTAACAGATTGCATACATCTAATAAAATATTATTGTTTGTAAGCATTTTTATATTCATGTCTCCTATAATCATAAAATGGTCATACTGAGTACTGATCTTATCTAGTCCGATAGTCAAAAGTGGATTTTTTTGGATTTGATGGGGGATTATACACTCCTACTAGTGGCCATTTTCTGTCATTTATAATCACCTCCAGCACTTTGGACTCCACCTGTTGAAATTCTAGAACAGGTCTCCGTCTACATGGTAAATTAGAATTAACGAAACACATAAGGCAACCTCCGTGGCCAGTCCTATCTTTGCGGAAGGTTCTGTATCCATCCATATGAAACAGGGACTGGATAAAAGAGTAATTTAATTTGGTCTCTCAAACAAAAAGAATGTTAGCTACTGATTTCCTTGTATTTTTACCTCTTAAGACATACAGTTCCTTGAAAGGACTCTCCAATATATCCTCAGTATTTGAGTCATTATTGTTTACATCGGATGTAGTTGTGATCGAGGGGAGATCACTCTCATCCTCGTTTTGGTCCGAAGCGATGTGTATTGTATCTATTTCGTCCGACCTGTCAATAATAAAAATGAATCCGAGAAATTTGGAAGTGTACATGTCACACAATACGAATCAAAAAGAACTAAAAGGCCAAGTTTAGTGTATTTGAGGACGGTCATATCAATACATTTTTTGTGAAACCAGAAATGGCATTCATTGCACTGAATCCCATGTTGGTTACTTTTGACCGGCTTCTTGCAGCTACCGCAGGGAAATCTGACTGGGCCTGGATTTGAAGAAACGTCACCAGAGAGAATGAGAGCCGCGATGACTATAGATTTAATATCTCTGGATAAAACACTCTTTTGGTGATCTAAAGTTGTTGGTGTACGATGGTCAGTTGTGGGGTGAGCAGCGTTCACTGTTAGTTTATAAAGCAGTATTTTCACGCAATCGTAGTCAGTTTTCACCTAGTTTTGACTAAGAATGTTTTCGCAAGTAGAGTTCTTACCTATCTGCTTCAGCTGGATAACCGAAGGTGGATAAAACCTGATAAAAAGTGCGAAAAGGAGGAACAGCGTGAAAGAAACGTCCACTCTCGTCGCCGCCATATCCCTCTTTCTAGGCTTCAAGTCAAATCAATTCCTCTTCAGATTTGACTAACTTTTCATCCATATTATAATCCCTCAAACTGTGCTCTTATCGCAGTTTTTATCAAGTGTCATACAATTTTCATTTGGAAATTTGCTGCAATGATCACAGTCCCCTTCAAATATCTTTGGAGGGAACACTTCCCAAAGTCAGCCATGGGGGCAGCCATCTTGTTTCTATAGCAATTATAACATCAGTGGAGCGCCCCCTATGACAAAGGGAGATAATTTTAATAGTTTCTGCGACAATTTTTGAAATATTTAAATTAATTTTTCAAAAATAAGGATTTGCATAAAATTTTGACACATTTTATAAATACAGTTTACCATTATGTTTTTCATCAAAATAAAATGTTTCATGTAATAAACGGGGTTTAGTGTTTATTTGGTGATGAATTATGGCAAATTTCTTTACGATATCACTATGATTATAAATAAATCAAGCACAAAATATAAAGCCCACCATGTTTTTAAATACATTATTATCGAAGAAAAAAAACATGGATAATAGTTACTAGCTATCCATATTTCAATTTAAGCATGAAACCAATAACATTTGTTCTGGCCAATGTATCACTATTTCATAGGTGGCTGCATGATTCTTACACGGAACCCTACTTAAGAATATGCCTTTCCTATTCGTCATCAAGAGTTTATTTTCTTATATTTACATGCCTCCCTTCTTCAGCTTAGTTAACTCTGACTGCGTATAAATTAGTGTATACGCAGTGAAAAAAGATTCGTCGGATTGATACTTGTTTCAAATATGGCGCCGTCCACTCTTCAGCGAGACAACAGTTAAATGACAACCCATGCTCATATCATTCACCATCTAGACACATGGAACATGTTCGGGATCCATTATGTCTAATTATACTACAAATGAGTGCTGACAAATTTCGTATTCCGTGTATGCACATTAAATCTCTTTGGCGGTAACGTCAAAATGACGGCTTCGTTCTGACCGTGTCACTCCTTGAGCAGTGTGCAAATGCGCGTACATGACGACCGTTGTAAATGAATAGAAAAGTTCAAAGGGCTTCTCACATTGCTGAATTTAAATAAGATAAAACACAAAATCATAGTGTTTTTCTTTGCGTATTTTCTAAATGTACCCATATATCGATGTAGATTCACTGGAACTATATTGTTCTAGCAACTACGGCTCCCGTAGTTATCATCGTGACAACCCACTTCGAATTTTTTTCAGCGCATTGTATTATTTAAACATTTTTTGTTATATAAATATAAGGATTGACCTTCATTTGATGGCATATACGGCAACAAATATATTCTTTATGGAGCACTAATCCGCACCATAGAAAATATTCGTTGCCAACTGCGTTCATACTACCGTATACCCCGTCAAAAAGAAGGTCAATCCTTAATTAATTCCGCTAGAATCCCTGCCAACAATTTGTGTCTTGTCGAATCAAAGCGTAAGTACAGAGTACACGCGCTGAGAAAGGCATGTTAAACGTAAATAGTTTAGATCAGAGAGAGACCATTTAAGTTTGTTACGCAGAAAAACCCTTAATTTTTTTACCAATATTTTAAGAAAAACTCGGACGGTCCCACAAACCGTTTGAATCTGGGAGACTTTTTCGAACATTTTAAAGCTGTAGGTAGTGGCAATGATGTTACAGATAATCCAATGTTTCAGACTATGATATTTCACTGATTTATGAAGAATGAGATTCTCCTATAACAGATAAGGAAGTAATGAGTGTTTTAAAAAATGCTTAAGTAGGTACAGCTCTTAGAATTGATAACATTCTTAATGAATATTTTGTCAAACATAAGGAGATATTTGCTCCTACTCTTTCAAAACTATTAAACGTTATTTTTGATATGGGCGTCTTTCCTTCAATATGGTCCAAGGGTATCATTTTTCCTTTGTTCAAAAAAGGTGATGCCAACGATACAAACAATTATTGAGGAATCACATTGGTAAGTTGTTTATCTAAATTATTTACACGTGTTTAAAACAATAGACTGCTAGATTGGTCTCGGGAGTACAATATCGTTTATGATGCCCGATTCAAACCTCGTTTTGGAACTAATGATGCTATTTTTGCTTTACATGGTATGATTAAGAAAATGCTTTCCAAAAATCGTAAGCTTTACTGCTGTTTTATTGACTATCGTAAGGCGTTCGATAGTGTGAAGGTGTGAATAGAAATAAACTATTTTTTAAACTTCATAATGGAATCGGAGGAAAATGTTCTTTTTTTTGTTTCTGCTTATGTATGCAGATGATACTGTCCTTTTCTTAGAAGCTTCCTCTGGCCTGCAGAAAATGTTAGACTCCTTAAAACAATATAGCGACAGATGGCAATTGACAGTCAATATGGAGAAAAACAAAAATTGTTGTATTTTGTAATGGTGGAAGATTACGAACTGGCGAAAATTTTTATTTTAATAACAAGGATTCAGAAATTGTTGATAGAAATTACGAACTTGCGAAAACAATTATTTTAATGGCAAGGAAACAGCAATTGTTGATAATTAACTTGGTATATTGCTAAGCTTGATGTCTATGTTTCTTCCATTCTTTATTACGGTTGCGAAACTTGGGGGTTTGATGTTGCAGACAAAGTAGAAAAAATGCATGTTGATTTTTTAAGAAGAATTTTTAATGTAAAAAACAGTACGCCATCTTATATGGTATATTCAGAATTAGGACGTTTGCCTCTGCATATTATCATTAAATGTCGTATAAACAAATAGTGGTTGAAACTAATTAAATGCGACGATTGTGTGCTTTAGTCAGTCTATGAAGATATGGATGAATGTAATCACAGAAACTGTAATTGGCGTTGTCTAGTTAAAAAATCATCATTGTCTTCTGGTTTTGGTAATGTCTGGTTAACTCATTATGTTGAGAGTTAAAGGGTATTTTTACTGTGTTTTAAGCAGCGTTTGACAGATATTTTTATTCAAACAAGGAATGAATTTGTTGAGAGATCATCCCAATTTTATTTGTATAAATTCCTGATAGATGGCTTTACGTTGCAATTTTATCTAACAACGTCTAGTCCAGATGCGTATCTTAAGTAGCTGTCTACAGTAGAAATGGCCTGTTCCTAAAAATAAAGGGCATGTCTCGAATAAACATTAATAGTGGATTCATCTTGCACAATACATCTACACATGTATATATATTTATAAACATCATTTTCAAATGATTTATTTTAGAAGAATGATTTTTTTTTTAAACCTGTTTTCGCCAGATTTGGGACTTGTGAAAACCATCACAACAAAAAATGCAAAAAAATACATGATTTTTAACCCACAAGTTAGAAGTAAGTTTTTTCTTTAAACCTGTCTTAAATTAAATATCACCTACTCGATAACAGAAATATTCACGTTGTAGTAAAGGTCGTTCAACTCGATTTTTCGCAATATTTACACATGTGCCGAGTACAAAAATGGACTACATGAACGGCTAGCTTTCCTGGTGTAGACAGTTTCGTAAATGGCCAAAAATGTAGTTCCCCGCCAAATTCGTTTTTTTTTAAAGTATGAAGCCCACATAGTCCACCCCCATAGTCCACTTCATCATATGCAAATTTGAGTGCTGATGTTTTTTTTAGTTTTGATACATGTAATATTACAGGGGTAATGCATTGTACAAAAATATCACCCATGGCCACCGTACGCTAGTGTAGACTGCTACCTTAAACTTATATCGAAATTACGACTTTCATCGCATCAGTTACATGTAGAAGAAGGTCGGTATCGTAATATCCCGAGGGCGAATAGCTTATGTCGTTATTGTAATCCAAATTAGGTAGTGGACGAGTTCCGTTTTGTTCTAATTTGTCCACTCCATGTTGATATTCGTAAAAAGTTCATTAAAAGTAATACTGGAGCCGTCCACCTTCATATAAACCTGTCCAGCTGTTCTCTGTACGTAACAGTAAAGAGCTGTGTAATTTAGGATAGTATCTGCAATCAAGTTGGGTAGAACGGTCTAGATTCCAACCTTAGGTTATTGTGTTGTCTTTCACCCTGAGTGTTTACATATGAGTACTTGTTTATCTCCAGGTTTGTCCATCCCCTGACTACACCACCTCCCCTGATCTTTAGAGAATATGTTATTTGTTTGTATTTCTGGGTAGGACAGTACCTGTACTTTAATAAAACTTAAAACCATAAGTCTGAGTATAATGTTTATTAAGATATTTAAATTTACATTT
>JAULCA010446935.1:0-10392 GCA_032360845.1 Crassadoma gigantea | reverse complement strand
AAAAAATGAGAGTGGACAGGCAAGAAAGAAAGTATAAAAGTAGACAGGAAAGAAAAAAGTAAAAGAAAATAGACAGGAAAGAAACTGGACAGGAAAGAAAGAAAGTAAAAGAAAAAAGACAGGAAAAAAAGAAAATAAACGAAAGTAAAAGTAAAGAAAGTAACAGAAAATAGACAAAAAAGAAAGAAAGTAGATAGGAACGAAAGAAAGTAGATAGGAATGAAAGGAAAGGAAAAAGATCCCAAGTTGGTCTCTTCCATGTCCTTTAAATAGAAGACGGAGAAGGTAAATCCCAATTATGCAGGAGCAACATTAGTTGGCTTTTATGATACTCATACAGGGGATACAGCTGGTCTGTTCTTTAAGTTCCATTAGTATCCCCTAAATACAAAGAAGATACCACCCCTAATTCTGCAGAGGTTGAGGGACAGTGTCACCTCTTTAATCATGCAGTGGGATACAACAGGCCAATTCTTTTCCCATACCTGCATGGGGTTGATGTGGTAATGTACTGTACTCACCAGGTCAATACTGGTATAATGCTCAGATTATTATCTTAATAACAGTCTATTAAAATGTTTTCAGGACAAAATGATGGACATAAGTGATCCAAACAAGAAAAGTGATGATCGAAAGAAGTCGGCGACATTCTGGATGTGGTTTCAGGCTGTTTATAACCTGATTAATACTCACCTCAAGGAGTATTGGAAAAGAGAGTAAGTGAAGGTGGAAGGGACAGCAGCAATAAACAGTGGATCTCAAACAAGTTGATCAGCACGTTTATCTAACCCAACCCAAATTATATTAAATCAGACAAAAAGATGACCATGATAACATCAACCACAGTTTGTCAACAATCAATTTAATGTGTACATGTTTTAGCCCACTGCTATCGTTTTCGATCCCCTAAACATCTCTGAGCCTTCTTTTCAAGATGCTCAGTTGTGCACCTCCATATATTATTGAATTTGCAGGGTCAATATTTCGCTGTATCGTATTCAGAACATATTTGCAGGGGTTAAGTTTTGCTGTGCACGTGAAACCCATGTGTCTTCCAAGTGTCGTTATCTGCCAGTGACTTCTTGTGCCCCTCTAAATACAGAGTTATGGCCCTTTGTTTACTTTTAATACTGAAGTTTGTTCACAGCATAACTTCTTAACAATTCATGATGTCTCGATCAAACTTTAAGTTTAACTGCATTACCCACAGAAGGCGAGCAGTGCACTAGAATTAGGTCTCGTACCCCACTATATACAACGTTAAGGTCCTTTGGTTTTTTTTGTACAGAAATTTGTCTGGAGCATAAGTTTAATGTTATTTTACCTATGTTGACCAAACTTACCATGTTTATGTATCTTGGGATGGCGGAATCTCTTTCACTGTAATTAGGTCTTGTGCCCCTCTAGATACAGAGTTATGGCCCTTTGTTTAGCTGAAGATTTTACTGAAGTTTGTTCATAGCATAACTTTGATGTTATTTCACCTAGGTTGACCAAACTTGCTATATTCATGAAATATCTTCATATCTATTCATATCTTTGGAAGGGAAAGAGTCGATTACTGAAATCAGGTCTCACTACATAAAGAGAAATTTTTCTTACCAATTTTTGTCTGCAGCATAAGTTCAATGTTATTTCTCCTACTCCTATTTCTCTTCTCCTATTTTATGCACTCCGGAAGACGGAGAGTCGAGTACAGAACATCACCTGTCTGTGCATAATCGATTGTAGATACATTTATCATTATTTGACTGTGCATAATCGATTGTAGATACATTTATCATTATTTGACTTTATCCCCATAATTTCATTAACAAGATTGTAATCAGATGTGTGATAATTCCTGTTTTCATATACATGTAAATATGTCTATAGTACTAATTTGCTGCCGAAACTTAACCAAAATTGTTAAGACAATTTATCATGAACCAGAATAATTTAAAAGTTAATGGTTTAGAATTTGCATACTTTAATCTATTCTTCCAAATTTGCATATTTGCTATTAAGGGGAAACATACGTTTTTGTTCTCAAAAACAATTTTTTAAGCCTGATTTGAGTTCATTTGAGCTTGCATAACAGCATTGAATTATAAGTATTTTCAACATGTTTTGAAAAGGTCCATAAAGTGGTTAACATTTTCAATAATTTCTCTGGTGTTTAGAATTTACAGATATTAGTCAAAGTGCGAATGTAGCGAAATTAAAAACCCCTGCGAAATATAACCGCTATACAGTAATATAGATTTTTGAATTACGAAAAGACACAATGTATCTATAGTATTTATAGAAGATCTGAATAAAAAACTCTTTTATCCATACTCTTCCTCCCTCGGATGCTACAGATGCTGCAAAATCTCCTGCAAAGCTCTCCCATCTATTGTTAGGATTCCCAAGATGATGAGATATGGTTAAAGGGAAATTTCCTTTTTGCTTTTGCCAAGAGGTACAGTGCATAATACATCATCAGTATGTACCAGTACATGTAATAGTGACGGTGGAAATAAAAACAAGAACCACTCATCACTTCGCTTTAGACGATGTATAGGCCTTAAATGTAAGACCCCTCTGAATGTTTTAGGCCTGATTTTGAAATCTTTTCTTATCCAATCGAAAAAGTCATAGAACCTAAAAGGTGTAGGTTTATGGATTTTCATTATTTTACAATTTTCATGTTTGTGAACTTAGAGTGCAAAAGGGAGGAAATTAAATTGGGGCTGAAATTTGCTTTTTTACAATAAATGAAATAATATTTCACTTGCACATACATATCAATTCTTGGTGGCCATTTCTAGTAGAGCTCATAAACTTTAGGCATATAATACAAAAAAAATTAACTGCTGTATTTTTTTATCAAAATCAATATAACTCATTTTTGATTTGTTGACAGGCTTATCCTCGGCTTTTTGGACAAAACCCAAGCAACAAGGTGTCTGGAGGGAGTTAAACACAACACATTTCTGCTTCGATTCAGCAAAAACATCATAACTGATGCCCAGGGCCAGAATATGTGTGGAGCTATCTCAGTGTCATATATCAATGGTAGGCCTTCATATATATTTACGCCATAATTATTACACTGCACTTAATACTAAGCTCGCATTTCTAAGGCCAGACGAGCATTTGCATCACTAAGGAACATCCACAAATCCACTGAGATCAGCACCAATACCAAATTAAGGATTTTCAAAAGCAACATACTGGGTGTCCTTCCGTATGGGGCAGAATCTTGGAAGACATCAAATGCTATTAATAACAAGCTGAATGTCTTCCAAACTCGATGCATCCACAGAATTTCAAGCATCTTGTTGCCACAGACCATCTCAAATGAGGAGTTATATCAGAGGACAAACACCGTTCTCTTTCACAAGAAGTCAGGCAAAGGAGGTGGACTGGACATGTCTCAAGAGTGCACCCAGACTCCATCCTTAGGGTAGCAATGAGATTGGACATCATGAGAAAAAAGAAAGAGAGAAAGACCAAAGGAAACCTGGAGGCGGTCAGTTGAGAAAGAACTTAAAGAGAAAGACTGGACATGGGGACAAATACACCAGTTGTCCTTAATCAGACAAAAACGTGATGGCCTTTTCTGCACCCCAGCACGGAGAAGACTAACTAACTTAATAAACTATTTAGAGTGGGGCAGGGCATCCTCAATACCCAAGGGAGTTACACTCACTTTCGCTCTCTGCACCTCTGGAATGAGTCATAGCAAAATTGAAGGCACCCAACTAGAGTTTTGTATGGTCTCGGGTAAAATAACCTTCCTGATTGTAAGGCTGATACCTGTCCTTTGAAGATTCAGAGGAGCGAAACCTGATCATCATGACTTCAAAGTCAGTCAATTTTACCAGGTTGCGTGCACTGAGCCTACAGTTTTGCTATTTAATACTCCAGAGGGGTGCAGAGAGCGAAAGTGAGTGTAACCCTGTTGTATCCAGGATGACGGCAGGGTTGTTTCATGATCTTGTCTCACAGGTAGGACTCCACACATCTTTAGGGGTCATTTTAATGTCGCAATTCACTCAGACTTGTGGGGTCAGGCTTACAGGCAGGCCTCTGCACGACTACTGCCTGGGGTCATCTTGGCTGTTTTCAGTGTCATATTGCACAGATAGGTTTCTATACTATTTTGTCATAGTTTGATAGAATAACACCTGAAAGCCACATTTAAAAAACTTGTACAATTAATATCTTAAATATCTTTAAAACAGCGTTGATTTTTTGTCTCGCCTGCAACGGATGTCACAGAGGCGGGACTTAGGTGTTACTTTTCTGGCGACGGCAGCGTCAACGTTAAATTTTTGCATTTAGCTCAGTTTCTCAAAAAGTATAAGTGCTAGACCAACCAAACTTGGACCATATATGTATCTTACATACTGCATCTCAATCCATGCATCAGTTGCTGTATGTGCTATACATTAAGCAGACTGATGACTTTGACAGCAATTACTTCATTAATGTTAAGTTTTTGCATTTAGCTGTGTGATTTATGCTGTATGTCAAAAAATTGTTTGACTAAATAAACTTGAACTGTAGTTGTTTCAGATGTAGTGCATCACTAATTTAACTTAAACTGTGAGACACGATGCATTTCAACTAATATGCCTGCCCTCATATGTTGAATGGGGCCTATATTTCATGGTCCAGTGACTTTGACAGCATCTTTTTGTATGTACGTGTATTATGGCATGGTGAGATCTGTTCTCCAATTTACATTTGCTTTTCTGATGCACTGGGGTAGTTTGGGGGACATCTGTAATGGCTGGCTCCCATTACAATTAGCTCTTGTTCCTTTTATGCCTCTGTGCTGATGTATTGCCAACTTCTTTATAAAATGTAAAATTCCAAACTTCAGCTTAAACTTACATTGCTTCATACATTAAATCTTATGCTCAAAACGGGGACAGGCGAGACATATAATTACGTGTAATTCTTTTTTTAGATGAAGCTAATAAATGGCCTGTGATTGGCTGATTCTTTACTCTACTTCACTCTTACCAGGAAATCTTTGCTCGGCTTGTTAGGGGTTTTTATTATAACATTAGTTTTTACAGCATATAGTGAAAGCAAATACATTATGACAGATTTAAGTAATCAATGTGTTGTACACAGGTCAACTGTATTTTCACCTTTTGACAGGTGCAGGAACAGTAGACCACATGACTCCCTCTGTTGCTGAGGATCTGAAAAGTTATAATCTGGCCCTGACACTCAAGAGGATGATCAATGGTAAAACCAACGAATGTGAGATGAAATGGGTTTACCCATTAATGGGAGCCAGAGAGGAGGTGTACAAGGATTTCCTGGATGGTGAGTAAACAGGACATTACTGTCCAGTTTTATTAGCTCATCTTGACCATACAATCACAACCAAGATTTGCTATTGCCACACTGAAGCATCTCAGGTCATTTGCTCTCTATCCTTTCATCAATAGTCTGTCTTTTTATAATAGCTTCTTCTTCAGACCCATAAGACCTTGGGTCATGATATTTGTCACGTAGCCAATATCACATATAGCTATCAAATTTGCTCTAATAAATGACCTCCACCGCCATCAGTATTTGAGGTGTTTAAATGTTGCTTATTTCGACAAACAATGAGGTATAAAATATATTGATATTTTTGCCTATACCTTGCTGGAGTAATGGGCTGAAAAGGTTGTGTATGTGAGTACCATTTATGATGGCAAAGTAGTCTGTACCAAAATATGGTTTCGTAACCCATGATTAAGAGAGTTACGACCCCTTTTTTCACAGTTCATGAGTATATCCTGACTATTCAATTTACTCCAACTACAATTGCCAAATTTTGCATGTGAGTACCACTTGGGACAGCAATGAGTTGTTCACTGAAATTTGGTTCCTAAAGGGACGGATAATATGCACGAAATGATCTTGTGCTGATCAAAGTTAATTTGACTGTAATTGTTCAGGGATTGTATATTTCTATGATCCATTATTTGTATAATTTGGTTGGTATTCCCGGTAACATGAGGCCGAGTTGTCTCGTCAGATACTAGTTTTCCAAGCATATCGATCGCAAAACCAACTCCGTCCTTCTACACTGTGTACACTTATCGTTAGGTTCTTTAACTTGTATGATTTTTGCGAGCCCACTGTTGTCCAAATATACTGACCATATCATTGATTGTGAAAGTAGCCATAATTTTTGTAATACGACATGTTATTACACGTGTGTTCATAACAAAATTTATGTAATGGGTGTTATTACACTCATTTTTGGAATAAATGAGTGATCTTCTAATGGTTTACTTTGTTGTTTTAATTGAAACATAAATGTTATACATTGTTTGTACAGTTGACCCAGCACCACCAAAAATCATGGACGGCTATACAAAGCTAAAGAATATGCTGGTCATTGACCCAGTGGAGAAGCTGGTGGATGGCTTAGGGTAAGTACAGGGTGGATAATGCACCATCAAGCTATTTTCAGCTCACCTGGCATGGAGTGTATGTGAGCTCGTGATCATGGAATGGTGATTGTGTCATCTGTTTAACTGTCTGTCCATTTAGGGGACTGCAGTGGCCAAGTGGTTAAGGGGTCTGACATATGCATTCTGCTACCATTAGCCTTCCACCACTTGGTCGTAAGACGTAAAATGCAAACAAACCAAAGTCTGTCCATTCATCAACTCTTTTATCCTTTGTTCATTAAGTTTTGCGGGAATGTGGAAACACTCTTCCTCCAAGCATCAGTCAGTCACAGTACACATTAAATCCATTTGTTGATATCATTGCTTCATTATTAGCTCACCGGTTATGAGTAACTGTAAGATAATGCTGTCACACCGGCGTCGGCATCCCACCCTAAAACTTTAAAGTTTTTGGGGTAACCATAAGTATACACCCTACACCCTTCCAATTTGGTATATACATTCATTAGAGGTCTAGAAGTGATGTTATGGCAAAATAATGTGGAAATGTTCTGTATTTTTTTCAAATTTTACGATGTTTTGGACTTAATTTTTTTTGCATCAAAACTCACTTACCGGTAAAAGGTTTTGGGGTTAGTTTTTCAAAAGCATATAAGTCCATAAGTATATACACTACACCCTTTCAAAACGGTATGTATATTCATTAGAGGTCTAGAAGTGATGTAAGGGCAAAATAGTGTTGAGATATTATGTATTTTTTTTCAAATTTTAGCATGTTTTTGACTTAAATTTCGTTGCATCAAAACTCACTAAAACAAAGTGAAACAAATCAATTTGCGATGGCAGCTGCCGGTGAGCTTGGCAATCATTGATTGCACTTGTTTATATTTGCATCAATGATGAAGCTCAGAGATGTTTTTATGCCCCCACCATAAAATGGGGTGGGCATATAGTGTTGCCCATGTCCGTCCCATCCCGTCCCGTCCCATCCATGAGCGGCGGCATTTATGTCTTGCATACGTTTTACAAGTCCATATCCGGGTAACTGCAAGCTCTATGTACATGGATAGTACTTGTAGTACATGGATAGATGCTGCTACCATCACAAATCTCAAATACAGTGGGGTACACATATTTTTATATTTAAGCCCCTCTGGTCAGTGCACGTGGCGTCCATTTAATAATTGACTGTCTTAATTATCTTTACAACTTGGGTGACTTTGTCCCTCCATTAAACCCTCCAGTCAAGATAAATGTACATGTATGTTGGTTGAAGTAAGCCAAATGTAATCAAACTTCAGCTTTGTCTGCAAGTGTCCAGGTATCCTGGTCCAGATTTAGCTTAGTCTGCAAGTGTCAAGGTATCCTGATCCAGATTTAGCTTTGTCTACAAGTCTCCAAGTATCTTGGCCTAGATTTAGCTTAGTCTGTAAGTTTTCGGGTATCCTGGTCCAGATTTTAGTCTTCAAGTTACCAGGTCTGGTCCTGATTTAGCTCAGTCTGCAAGTATCCATGTATCCTGGTCCAGATTTAGCTTAGTCTGTAAGCCTCCATGTGTCCTGGTCCAGATTTTGCTTCAAAAGTCTGCAAGTCTCCATGTTTCCACGGTCTGGACTGTCACCAATTTTTTGACAGTTTTGAGCCTCAAAACCAGGGTTGATTAACAGAAGTCTTTTTTCACACCTGATCATGTAACACAAGCAATTTTATAGGCTTATGCTGTAGACCAAGTAGATTTTGTCACACTGGACTTAGTGTCAAACTATTGTGGCAATGCTTCAAAGGTTCTTAGGCCATTTTAGTATAGAGCTTTCCTTCCAGCTAAAAAAGACTCCTTATCAAAAATGATATTGGTCATCTGTAATTCAGTGACAGCTAGTAATTCAATCCAAAAATGTTAAATATTAAACATTTTATTTCATAATTTGATAAATCAATGCACTTCAAAAATATCTTTCAGAGCGCTGACAACGGATGTACGTCCAAAGAAGAGACCAGTGCATAAGGTCAAAGGGAATCGGAGTGACAGCAAGGTGGCCAAGGTCATAGGACAAGCAGTGCCAAATCAATGTCAAGAGCATATGCAAGATGGTGCACTGGGAGAAATGGGGTATAGGCAACAATCTGGAAACATACCTACCATTTCATTTGAAAAGCAACCAAATGTGCAGCCTTCCAATACTTCGATATCAATACCAGTCCCAGGTATTCGAAGCGCTACTTCAAGTAGGACCTTTTCTGCACCAGCTGTTTCAGATGTTTTGACTAACCAGAATTCTCCCTTAACCAGAAGTCAATCACTTCCTCATGCAAACAAGTACCCAAGCCTTCAGAATATATTATCTGGACCAGTGATGGATGGACTCAAATCCAAGTTAAATGCTAATGCTGCACTGTATCCACAAGGGGTTGTACAGGTCAACCAGGACATTGGTTGGAATTGTGCTAAGGACAGGATGGACATGATGCATATAGAGCAGAAAACCATCACCGGTGGCAACGATGGATTCTCCCAAGTGGAATCAAAGGTCAAACCATGCAGCTCACCTGCTTCTTCACTGCCAATGCTTCAGGGCCATCTGAAACAGAGTGGCTCTCCTCAATCACAAAGGTTTGTGGATCCTAAGATTGAAGCCCAGTCACCGTCACAAAATGTACAGCCGACGACACTCATGATAGTGGAGCAGTCATTCCTGTCTTCACCCAACACTACTCAGATAACTGGTACACCTGGCCTGGTTCCCCACCAAATGCCAACCAACAACCAGCAACCAGTACAGCCAGTAATAACTGAACCTATAGTAAGCCAGCATTGTGAATTACCAACACAATTCTATGATCTAGACCAGCATGAGATATCAGACTTTTCTGAAGGAATCTCACAGCTAACCCAACAAGAAAATGGTTACCCGAACCTTGATGAATTTAATATCGATAATCTGAATTTATCATTGGACCAACTGGATCCTTCTTTTTTGGAAGATTTTTAAATCCCACTTCATAATGCTACAAAGTAGGTATGTATTTGTGTAATATGCTATGTCTCCAGTTAGGGCTATTCCAGATATATTAATATATCTAATGGGGTAGGAGAGAGGGAAAGGCAATTATAATTGCCAACATGACTGTGTGGTTGAGCCTAAAGTGATTAACAAAACTGGGGGCATATCTTTTATGTTCTTTCATCTACAGTTGCCAAATTTTATATGTAACTCTTGGGATTGCAGTGTGCTACTAGTATATAGTGGTAACCATCATAATTTGCGGGGATTTTATTTTCCTTTATTCATGTTTTGAATTAGATCTGCCAATTCTTAACACCAGCAGAATATTAAGCACATATCATTGATGTTATGGAGTGAGGTTGCACTGCCATTGATTAGAACTGTATCCTTACCTGATGAAAATACAACTTTGATCACACAGTTACACAAATTTAACATAAGCTTATGCCATACTGTGGCATCTGTCGTCTGTCCATCATCCGTATGTCAACAATTGCTTCAAACGACTTTTTCTTCTTAACCACTGATTGGAATTTTACTAAATTTGGCTGGAAGTATCGCTAGGTGGTGGGAATTGAAAATTATACAAATGGCGGGGCTGACCCCCAGGGGCTGAAGGGTGGGACCAAAAGGGGGCAAATTGGCTGTATTGTTTTAAGCGACTTCTTCTCTGGAACCAGGAAATGGATATCAACCATATTTGACTGGAAGCATCCCTAAGTGGTGGGGATTCAAAATTGTACAAGAGGGGTCAGTTTGGCTATATTGCCTTAAGCAACTTCTCTGTAAATAATAGATGGATATCAACCATATTTGACTGGAAGCATCCCTAGGTGGTGGGGATTCAAAATTTTACAAATGGTGGGGCTGACCCTCCAGGAGGCTGAGGGGTGGGGCCAAAAGTGGGCTATATTGCTTTAAGCGACTTTCTCTCTAGAACTAAGAAATGGATATCAACCTAGGCGGTGGGGATTCAAAATTGTACAAATGGT
>JAULCA010446902.1:0-10394 GCA_032360845.1 Crassadoma gigantea | reverse complement strand
ATATATATATATTGCATTCACTGCTGTCCATTATGTATTGATTTATATTATGTACTAGGGAGAGGGCGTCACTAAGTCGGAAAAACTTGTGTCCAATCCCTATTGTCAACAATTTATGACAATAAAAATATGTTTAAATAAAAAAAATTCCCTTTTCCGACAGTGTCGTTTATACATGTGTACCCACCGTCACCCCCGTGACCTTGACGTGCTCGCTCCCATCTAATTTACATACACAGTGAACATAGCCTCCGTACCCTTCACCGGATGCGTCGGTGCAAACTACATATGTACAGTATCGCAAACTCCATGTTCCTTCAACTCAGAACCCTTAACATTCAGTGTCTCTAGGTTTAACAACCAAAATTCAATCTCGTCTAAGGCTCCCGCCGTGACCATTACCCCTGCATTCCAACTCGCTCTGCCCAATATACATTTATATAGCTTATGTGTACATAGCCTAGCCAATGGGCCGACAACGCTCTGCATGGATATGATTTTATCGACTCCAACAGCTATGTACCTGGCTGAGAAAAATCGCTGATCCTTCTGCCTGACATGTGTCATCGTATTGGACAGCCAATACAAAAGTCGCCCAACACGGCCCGGCGTGACTCTAACCACGCCTACTCCCATCGACCACGTGTGACCAAACCACGTGACAAACTGGGAAGCTTCCCAGCAGGATTTCTCCTCAGCTATAAGAAAGCCATAGTCCACCAGGGCCTGCATGACATACCTACCGGACCCGTTAGCCCCGCCCTCTGTCTCGTGACCTCCAATGCCATCGTCCAGATACATAACCAACTTGTGACCTGACGTACGGACAGACTTGACAACCTCCCTTAGTGAACTTTAGTGAACACATAACCAGCTGTAGAGATACCAATGGTAACACATTGAAAACAAATTGACGTGTTTTACCTTCAACTTCAAACTCAAAACCGAGAAATTGTCTGTGCTCCTCAAAAATCTCAATGTGATGGTAAGCTGATTTAAGATCAAAAGTAAACAAAATATCACCGGATAGATAAACATCCCTAGCAACCCTCGCATCATCGTATTTGAACTTGAATTTATGCAAATATGGGTTTATGTGTCTGCAGTCCAAAACTAGGCAGGGCTTACCTGACTGATTGAAAGCTACAGTGAGCGGATTTATGACCGCAGTCTGTAACGAGTCTTCCGATACATATCCCAGACGTAACAGCTTTATGATTTCTCTCTTGATAAAATTAAGATTGTCTCTAGCCGACTTGTTATTCGACAGAGCCACACTTGGCGGAAGTTCCCGAAATGGAATTTTATAGCCACTCTCTATTATACATAATACTACATCACTGGTACCTTTGTCTACCCAATACTGAATCTTACTTTTCAATCGCTCCACATGCAAACATGTATACAGGGGTAATAATGTACCGTTATTGCCTTTGAAACACGGGGTGTCCTAGTGTTTCACGCTTACCTTACCATTCTCTTGTAAGACCGACACTTTCTCATGGGTATTAATCAAAGAACTACTTATCTTATAGCCAGATGCGGCCAAAGCGGCTCCCTGGACTCCAGGACACTCCTGTTGCCAATGTCCAGCCTTTCCACACGCAAAACTTAAACTTATATGTTATTTTGTTCAGCGAAGCCTCAGAAGTTTCATACATTTTCCTTTCGAAAGAATTCAACTTGTGCGAAATTAAATTGTCCAAATGGCCTAGAATTTCATTCCGCAGCCTGTATCTGGTCAGAAATAGAATGTCTGGAATCTTCTTGCATTGCGGAATTGTAGAGAAACTTTTATAAGAAACTCGGACGAAATTTGACATGAACTGCACTGTAAGACGGAACGCTAGAGAATGATTAAGCCTTGCGTACGCACCCTTACCGATGCCTATGAACTGCACGTGCACTACGTGCCAGAGAAGACAAATCATTCCCGCTATACTTTAGAAACGCAGGAATATTAAATTCTCAATACTCTTGCCATTGACCTAAACCAATTTAATTGTTACATGGTATACAGAACCTTCACATCAAGCAAATCCATTGATATCTGCAATGAGTACAAATAACACTTACATCAAAGAAATTTAAATCAAGCGTATAAATAGGAGAAACATGTATGTCCCCTATTTATAGAGCTGTATGCTTCTTTGTTTGTCAGTCTGTCAAGCGTAGAGTTCTTTTCAGTATTGTTTGATATAGTGCTTCCATTAAGAAGTATTTTAGTATCAGATTAACCAGACACACTTCAGAAATCTTATTTATAAGAGTTTGTCTCTCATCTATATACATTGGACACTGTAAAAGATAATGGATAGCAGTTTTATAATCATCACCACACCACAAGATGGTTAACCATTCAGGTGATCTTTGAAAAGATCATTGTTCAGGATACTTGCCCCAGGGTACTGATATTAGGCCTGTAGCATGCTAGGATGAAGGTCTACATAGTTTGTTAAAATGAATAACCTTGACAAACTTTCAAGGTCACAAGGGTCAAATGTCTCAAAATCTTCAAACAACTTCTCCTCAATAATCAAAAAAGCTCATGTTACTGATATTGGGCCTGTAGCATGCTGAGATAAAGGGCTATCAAGTTTGTTAAAATGAATGACCTTGACGCACTTTCAAGGTCACATGGGTCAAATGTCTCAAAATCTTCAAACAACATCTACTCGATCCAAAACCAAATGGCCTATGGTTCAGCTATTGAGTCATAGAATGCTGGGATGAGGAGTTTGTTCAAATAAATTACCTTCACTCATATTCAAGGTCACAGGGGTCAAATATGTTAAAATATTTAAATAGCTTCTTCTGAATAACCAAAATGCCCAGGGAAATAATATTGGGCAATAAGTATGCTGGGAGAAAGTGCTACCAAGTTTGTTAAAATAAATGACATTCTCTCATATTCTTCTCAATAGCTAAAAGAAACATGGTACTGATATTTGGCCTTTAGCATGCTTAGATGAAGTGCTACCAAGTTTGGTAAAATAAATGACCTTGACCCACTTTCAAGGTCACAGGGGTCAAATGTCTTTTCAAATCTTTAAACAACTTCTTCTCAATAACCAAATAGCCTGTTGTACTGATATTGGGCCTGTAGAATGCTAGAATGAAGGCTACCAAGTTTGTTCAAATGAAGGACCTTCACTCATATATGAGGTCACATGGGTCAAATATGTTAAAATCTTTGAACAATTTCTTCTGAATAACTATGAGGCCTTAAAATTTGATATTTGGATAAAAGGCTATCAATTCATTTGAATGACCTTGACCCACTTTTATAGATATGTAAATGACCTCATCTCATGAAACAAAAGGTCTAGAATGGTGATATTTGGCAAGTTGCATGCTGAAATAAAAATGCTTTAACGTTTGTTCAATGAATGACCGTGTTCGAAAATCAAGGTCACATGGATTACAAGCTTTAAGATCACCTTTTATGATACAAGTGTGAGATTAAGACCAGGTGAGTGATGCAGGCCCATTGGGTCTCTTGTTGATGTCATTAGCTTGGCCAGTTACTCTTATGTCAGTGGCTCATTGGGGACAGGTTTTGTCCTGCAGCATTAAAAATGATCCCAAATTTAAGGTGAAAAAAAGGGGGATGGTCAAATCCATGTCTGGAGATTTTTATGCTTAAATGGGAGATAACTGTTTTCAGGAGACATCACAAGTATGCAAGTATTTCATACCAAGATCAGTTTAAATCAAATTGAATATTTTTGTAGGTGTTGGAGTTACTTGTGAGTACATGCTTGCAATATATGGATAAATTCAATTTGGAAAGCATAGCTTTTCCAGCCCTTGGCACTGGAAATTTGAAGTATCCTGTTCAGCTTGTGGCAAAAACCATGTTTGACACCATTCATGATTATAGCAGAAGGAATAGCAACACAAGGATTAAGAAGGTGATGATGGTTGTCATGGAAGATGCTGTTGCAAAGGTAAGAACGTCAAAGGTCCAGTATGACTTTACTCACCAATATCATTTCCTCAGTGTAATAATAATAAGAACAAATTCCCCATTACAGAGTTTCCCAAACTACCCCTTCAGGTGTAAATGACAGGTAGATTTTGAAAATAAGAAAAACAGTAAAAGACAGGAAATAAGAAGGGAGCAATGGCATAGCTAGAGGCCATACATTTTCAAATCAAATCATCCTGCGTCCTTGGTCTATCGTTCCGTTTGTCCTTAAGCAATTCTAACGTAAGTGCTATTTCTCAGAAAGTATTGTAGGGATGATTCTCAATATCACATAAAGGTTCCCCATGGTCCCTAGTTATGCATATCAAATTAAGGACTGATCACAAAACCAAGATGGAAGATAGGCAGCCATTTTTAGCTCACCTGCCCGAAGGGCTGGGGGCAGTGCCCAATAGAAGAAATATAGCAAATTCTTTAAAATCCTTCTTCTTCTGTAGGAATGAAAGGATTTGTTCCATATTTGGTCTGAAGCATCCTTAGGTAAATGGAAAACAATTTTGTATAAACCATGGGTCTAGCCCCTGATGACTGAGGGGCTGGGCCCAATAGGGGAACATAGCAAATCCTCTCAAATCCTTCTTCTTCTTCTTTAGGATGAAAGGATTTGTTCTAAATTGTGTCTGAAGCATCCTTAGGTGAAGAGGAGTTTATTACTTGGAAATGCTTTAGATCCCCACCATTTATCCACATATACAATTTCTGAGTGTAAAGAGAAGAATGCACATTTGCTTCCAGGATAGCTCTAGGGTCTTGCCCCACCCCTTGGAGACATAGTCCCTGGGTCATAATTTTGAAACGGTTGAGATCCTCACCCCAAAATATATACAAAGGCTAGGCATAAAGAGACAAATACAATCATAATATTAGAATTGACCCTGGGGTCTGACCGAACCCCTTTGGAACTAGTTTCTTAGTCACAGATTCGAAACAGTCGAAATCCCCACCCTATAACCATATATACAATTGCTGAGTATAAAGAGAGGAATGCACATGATATTTCAGGATGGCCTTGGGATCTGCCCTACCATTGGAGCCTTAACCCCTTGGTCATAACTTCAAAGATCCCCACCCAAAAACTATTTATACAATTGTTGATAATAAAGAAACGAATGCAGTCATGATATTAGAATTGACCCCAGGGTCTCCCCCACCCTTACAGACTTTACCCCTGGGTCATACCTTTGAAAGCGCTGAAACTCCACCCCAAAACTATAAATACTAACGCTGGGTAAAAAGAGACAAATCCAGTCATGATATTAGAATTGATCCTGGGGTCTGGCCACAACCCAAGGGACTTAGTTCCTGATTCACAGCTTGGAAACAGTTGAGATTGACCCCCACCCCATAACCATACATAAAATTGCTGGGCATGAAAAATCTTATACAGATATGCTATCAGGATTATCCTTTGGTCTGGTCTAATTCCTTGGATCTCAATTGGAGAATATTTTGCCATGATTGCTACAATATCCTGGTGAGCGATACAGGGCCTCTCGTTTTCTGATTATTATAATTTGTGCTGTGTGCAATTTTACTGTTAGTGTTGAACAATATTACAGAGTCTGTAAAACTGTCAAGAGTTGCCCCCACCACACACACACACCCAACCATTGTAAAGCTGTTCCTGGGGCTCAATTTTCATCAACTATGATTGCTGCTACACACAGTCTATTGTAAAATCTGCGGAAGATTTGATTGCCCAGTTTTCTTATAAAAAACCATTTACATTGAACTTACAAATTCAAATCTGTATTTGATATGTGTTTCAATTTCAGTTACATTGAACCTAGTTTCATTGAAATATTGCTTTTATTGAAAAGTTTTTCATTCCTTGTTACCAATAATTATGTTAAAACATATCGGTTAGAAAGGTTAGCTCATGATCACCTGGTCACAATCAGTGGCCTGAATGAATTGCCTGGTAGGGTAAACCACAGGTGTCCACATGTGTTGGGATGGCACCGGGTTGTACTGATAATGTCACACTTGATCAGCTTTTGTTACAAATGTGTTATTTTGTATCTGTACATCGAATGGTAAAGGATAACATGGCTTCCCCAGGGCCATCCAGAAAACAAAAACAAACGACATCCGAGCCCATGATTTTGATATGAACCCCAGCACTTTGACTGAAATTGTTGTTTTTCTCCAAGACTTTCCATTCTGGGTGCCATGACGACATTGCAGATTTTCTGTACAAGTGGTTTGTTAATGCCTGTGATCAAAACATTCTGATTTCTGGACCTATTCTTACTGCAAAAGCTAAGGAATTCACAAAGGCATTGGGTCATAATATCTTCAGATGTTCAATTGGCCTTATTGAACCATTTCTATCACAGGGCGATCGTTTAAAAATCTCTTTGTGGGGAAAGTGCCCCAGTGACTAAGGATGATGCTGATAATGGGATAAAAAAAAACCCTGGAATATTGATTTTTTGATGTTATGTACTTGCAGTACTTTGGATTTGTCCTGTAAATCATTTCCACTACATGTCAGGGATTTTTCTGGGTTACATGAATGCATATTGATTAGATTGAACACCAGTTATTGGCTCACCTGGCTTGAGGGGCAATGGTCGTTGTCAATCCCTCCAACCAGCATTAACTTTTTTCTATGATCAACTTTTTCTCAATTACCAAAAAACCAATCTGGCTAGTAGCTCTTCTGGATGAAGGGTTACGAAGTTTGTTAAGATAAATTACCTTGAGTCACTTTCACAGTCACAGGGGTCAAATGTGTCTCAATCTTTAAACATATCCCCTAAATATCTAGAAGACCAAGGGTGATGATAAACTAGGCCAATAGCATGTGGGATTGAAAATGCCTACAACGGTTGTTCAAATAAAAGACCCTAACGCAATATCAAGGTCACCAAGGAGTGTTTATGTCTTCAAACAACTTCTTCTCAATAACACAATTGCCTAGGGTAATGATATATTGTCAGTAGCATGTTAGGATGAAGTGCTATGAATTTTGTTCAATTGATTACCTTGACACAATTTCAAGATCACAGGGGTCAAATGTGTTAAAGTCTTTAAAAAATAAGATAACAGAAGTCCTGTTATGATAATATATGGCCAATACAGTTTGCTGTGATGAGGGGTTTAGGATCTATAACAAAGTTTGTACCATTAAATAACTAATTGACTCACTTTCACATTCACAGGGGTTATATTTTATTTAACTCAGGTTCACTTTTAAGGTTAATAAGATTTAGATAATTAACAGGTGAGTGATACAGGCCTATTGAATGCTTGCAACAGCAAAAACTGAATTATTCGACAAAGAAAAATAACTGGACTAGTCTTAATGTTATTGATGAGTTCAGGCCAAATAGATAGGAAATGGATCTTTTAATGTAATTAATGATCTCATAATATTCAGATAAGTATTATCCTGTAATATATAATCAATAATTTTATAATTGAATTTATTTGCAGGTGTTTGACAATTTACAGAAATATCCCTTGCTTGGATTCATGCAAACTAAAGGTAAGAAATTAAAGAGAAATACAAAAATAAGTTGCTGGAAAGTTTATATACGCCCGTCAAATTTGACGGTAGTATTATGGTATGCATCCTCCTACATTTTTTGACCGATCTCTTTGAAACCTGGTTTACATTATAATCATGATATGAAGTTGTGTCTCCTTTAAAAGAATTTTGATTCAACAATTTTTTCAAAAGTTATTGCCCTTTGTTCATTTCAGTATTTGATTTTTTGTCCGGAGATCTTCTCCTACAGTTTGTGAGGAATTTCTTTGAAACTTTGTAGGCTAAAAAATCATGATATGTTGTTTTGTTTCCTTGAAAAGAATTTTGGTTTCGACATTTTTGCAAAAGTTATTGCCCTTTGTTTATTTCAGTATTTAATTTTTGTCTGGAGATCTCCTCCTACTTTTTGCAACTGATTTCTCTGAAACTTGGTATACATTGTAATCATGATATGAAATTGTGTCTCCCCTAAAAGAATTTTGATTTGTCAATTTTGCAAAAGTTATTCCCCTTTGTTTGTTTCAGTATTTGATTTTATGTCTGGAGATATTCACCTACATTTTTTAAGGGATTTCCTATTTCAATGTAAGAAAGTTCAAATGTATATATATAACACTATAAAGCATTTGACAGGTGTATATTATTCCTCCCCTTAGTACTCTTGTTGGAATATCAAATTCTAACATGAAATGGAAAGCAAAGCTGTCAATGTAATGGCAATTCATTTAAGGTAGTTGTGTAAATTGCATCCATTTTTAGCTCACCAGCCAAAAGGGCAAGTGAGCTTATGTCATGGCGCAGCATCTGTTGTCTGTCCATCCGTCAACTTTCCTTTAAAACACTTCTAGTCCTGAACGGCTTAGTGGATTTTAACTAAATTTGATTTTGATCACCTTTGGGTGAAGGGGACTCAATTTTGAGGTTATTCTTGTAAAACCAATTTTCATGATGTAATACTTACCATAACTTAAGTATGCATATCTTTTCACAGTTCCCATTCATTTGTATATAATATTATACTTCGAGAATGTAGGAAACATACAATGACTTGAAGAAGCTTGGTGAAAACCAGTGGAGCAGTCAGGTGAGTCCAAAAGGCATGGCCTGGAACTGGAAAAGCTTGCCGTCGCAAGTGAAATGAAGGTACTTCCGTGCCGACTTCTTGATGGGGATATGAAAGTAGGCGTCCTTCAGATTGACTGAAGTTGCAGAAAGCTTTCCCACCTTCCAAGCCCCCTGGTCTGACTAGCAGCCGGGACCACCCTAGAAGGAGAACCACCACTACCTCTGGTTGTACACCAGGGCATGTATGGGCTAGGCCTGTAACTGCTGGGTTTCTGAATCCCCAAACCACTGGGAGGCTGGTTTGGTTGGCCTGGAAAACCCTGTGCGCATGCAGGATTAATTCCGAGACCAGGGAAGCCCAGGCGGACACTGCCTGACTGATCGACCAACTTGTAGTCCAACATATATGCCGGGTTCCTGGTCAAAGATAAACCAGGGCTGGTCACACACCGGGCAACGAATGACCGGGGGGAAAGGATGACTGTGGACCTGCCCGGACATCAGCAGAGAGAACCTCGCTGACAAGAGGAGCCACCTGCAACCCTTAATGGTTAAGGACAGCCACCTCCGAACCTGGTCGTGCCAAACTAGGGCCCAATCAAAGACCATACCCAGAACCAGTTTAACCGGTAGACCGGAGCCATCAACAGAGTTGATGACTGGTGACAGGGATAAACCTCTACCCGAAGGCAATTCGGCGTAAGGGCATGCCAACCCAGAGCAGGGCTGCCCCTCCCGAGAACCAGACTGAAGCTGGAAGAAGGGACTTCCCCCTGCCCAGCGGAGTAAGGGCGTTTAAGAACTAACAACGATCTGTCCATAGGAGGACTCAACATGCAATCATCACATCCTCCTCCGAACAAGAACATCCGCCATCTTGAAAAACACATTTTAAACTTCTTCTCCAGTTCCGGTGGTACCATTGAGCTAAAAATTGGTGGGTATGTTAAGGAAAGTAATGCAAGTAACTTAATGTTATATAACACTTTTGCGAGTTATCTCTCTTGCTTAACTATTTGCAAGTTTTGCCAATGAAGTGAAAAGCCCGCCAAATTGTCAATGACAATTTCTAGTATTATATACAAATGAATAGGAATTGTGGGAAGATATGCATACTAAAGTTATGGTAATAATACCAAAAATGAAATTGTATAAATGGTGCGTCTGACCCCCTGGGGGCAGAGGGGCTGGGCCTAATAGGGGAAATAATGATAAAATCTTTAAAATCCTTCCTCCACCGTGGAGATTAACAGATTTTATCCTTATTAGGTCTGAAGCATCCTTAGGCCAAGAGTACTCAATTTTGTATAAATAGTGAATGTGGCTCCCCAGGGGGCAGAGGAGTGGGGCCTCATGGAGTAATTGAGGTGAAACGTTTAAAATCCTTCTTGCTTCTGTAGGAATTAAGGGATTTTATCCTTAGTTGGGACTCAATTTTGTATAAATGGTGGGTCTGGCTCCCAAGGGGGCAGAGGGCAGGGTCCAATAAGGTAATAAAGGTAAAATATTTAAAATCCTTCTTCTACTTTAAGGGTAAAGGATTTCTTCCCAATGTGGTCTGAAGGATCCTTGGGCAAAAGGGACTCAGTTTTTAGCTCATCTGCCCGAAGGGCAAGTGAGCTTATGCCATGGTGTGGCGTCCGTCGTCCGGCATCAACTTTTCTATTCAATCAACTTCTTCTCAATAACCAAAAGGCCCAGGGTACTGATATTGGGCCTGTAGCTTGCTGAGATAAAGGGCTACCAAGTTTGTTCAAATGAATGGCCTTGATCCTCTTTCAAGGTCACAGGGGTCAAATGTCTTAAAATCTTCAAACAACTTCTTCTAAATAACCAAAAGGC
>JAULCA010446880.1:0-10394 GCA_032360845.1 Crassadoma gigantea | reverse complement strand
GTGTTCATTTGTGCAGAACAACTGCTTTGTCTGTTTCTGAATTTAACATTTGGGGTATGAATCCTGGCCGACCTACAACTGTTTATGCAGGCCCTTGTCAAGATTTGCCTGGAAGCAGCATCAGCTTAATAGGCTGGACATTGTTTTAATTATACAACAATACTGGTCCAACCAGTGAAATACTTGGATCACGATAATCGAAAGTTGCTCTAGTGAACATCTCATGTAGGTGTGAACATATCAAATGTGCTGCTTGATGAACAGCTCTGTCTGACATTGATTCTGTTAACCTTTATGTTCGTCCGTCAGAGGACCAGTCCGCTAGTGTAACACGTACTGATGAGCTGGTGACTTACCTACACATATTTCACCTGTGTTATCTGACTGTTAACACTTGTAAGATGTAGCAGATTCCTCTGTGAAGTAACATCAGTCGCCAGTGAAACTTACACCCACAGGTACGGTTTTATCCTTTGATCGTGTCATTTTCAGCTAGCATAAATAATCACTTCTACAGAACTAAAGAAGGTGATGATGTCATTGATTGTGCATCGCTGTGGGGGAGGATAATAATTTTACCTGTGCATACCAGGTGTGGTGTGTCTAATGGTGACACATATATATACACACAGGTAGATAACCATACATACTTACCTGGTGGGGACTGTAGAAATTAATTGTAGTTTCACTCTGAAGCCTTTGTTGAAGTATGTCTAGTTCTATCTGTCTATAAATAAATTATACATTTCTGGCAGCATATACATCAATTTTAACTTTCTTCAAAGGAATTTTAGTTCTTCTTTTCAAAATAGATTTTTGGGGGAATTTAATTAATACTAGATAGGAAAACAAAGTAAATTGTATCCAGTTTTAAAATGTCTATAAAGAAAAACTAAAAAAATGGAGGTTATGAATACACCAGTACAATATGGTACACCATACTATGATGTTGTGTTGGAATGTCAGTACAATATGGTACCCCATCCTATGATGTTGTGTTGGAATGTCAGTACAGTATGGTACACCATCCTATGATGTTGTGTTGGAATGTCAGTACAATATGGTACACCATCCTATGATGTTGTGTTGGAATGTCAGTACAATATGGTACACCATCCTATGATGTTGTGTTGGAATGTCAGTACAATATTACAAACCATCCCATGATGTTACCAACCTGAATGGGTTTGTGACCTGTCATCCGTCAGTCCATCCATCAAGTTTTCCTTTCAAATGATAATTGTTCAAACATGCTTCAGGGATTTTAACTTAGTTTAATCTCGAGCGTAGTTAGACTAAAGATGCATGATTTTGTAAAACAAAGATGGTGACACCCTTGGGGCAAGGGATTTGGGGCCCAATGAGTGAAAAAAGGGTAAAAGTGAGCATTTTTCTTCTATCTTTCTGACTTGCTCTTGTCTGATATCATCTACATGTCTCTATAGTATTGAGGGTCTGTAAAATCTTCTACACGGCCGAAAGATGAGAGAAGTGTTGTAATAGTGGAAGAAACACTTTTATATCACTTTATTACGTATATATATATACAACCCATTATGATCGTTAATAGACAAAAGCACAGGAGTCTTTTTACCTATTCAGGTAGATATAAGATAGGTAGCTGTCAGATTAAGGTTTGGGGGATGATGTTACCTGTAATGTAGATGTCACAGGTGTTACAACGAGGTGCTGGCATGCAAGTTAATTAAGCTGTACAGGTGAACATTGACCATACTATACTGTTAGGACCTATGAAGCTAAAGTACTGCAGTGTCAGAAGGATTCTCTGTGTGTAAGGTGCCCGAGACACACATACATGGCCAGGGTCAGGGGGGGCTCTCCTCGTTCCAACATGTCTCCTTCCTGGCTACAGGGCTACAGAATTACCGAGGCACATAGCCACAGAGGTAAGTTGTAGCCATGGCAGCAGGTGAAGTCAGAGGTGACTTACATGTAAGTATGTAAGTATAGCTTGGGAATGTATGGTGTGCATGCTTCTTCTATACATTTAAAGGTCATTAACTCATCCTATTTTGCTCCTCTGGGACAAAGGGAAGCTGAGCTTACAGTCATGTGTGGTGCAGAGTCTGTCATCCATCAGTATTTTATCTAAACAACTTCCTTTTGAAAACTGAAAATCCTTGGGACCTGATATTTGGCAAGTATGTAACTGGGATGGAGTGCTATAATGCTACTCATATAAATGACCTTGACCTACTTTCAAGATCATAGAAGGTCAAAATAAGTCTATAATTGTTTTATTATGACATTTTTCAATGAGTTTAATAAAAAAAAATTGACATAAACACATGGCATGGACCATTTTAAAATCACAGATTGAGGGACTTCTCATACAAAATAACATACACAAATTCAGATTTAATTCATGTGATATTTAATTTCAAGTAAATATCATTTGCACAATCAACATCATCAACAGCATCACATAGTTCAGATATGTCATGGCTCAGCATCTGTTATCTGTCTGTCATCCGTCCATTGTCATCCTGCAATTTTTCCTTTGAACAACTTCTTCCGTAAAATAATTAGGCCTAGAGTTATGATACTTGACTGAAAGCTTTGTTGGTAAGGGCCAGACGTGGTTTTAGAACGAAAATGACCTTGACCTACTTTTAAGAATGACTCCTAAAGAACTGAAAGGTATGAAATCATAACATCTGGCTGGTGGCTTCCTGGGATAGTGCCCAACAAAATTTGAGAATGAAAATGACATTGACCTTCTTTCAAGGTCACTGGTGTCAAGTATGTCAAACATTTCAATGGACTTCTTCTGAATAATCTAAAGGCTTAGAATTACAATATTTAACTGGTAGCGTCTTGAGGTGAAGAATGAAAATGACCTGGATCTACTTTCAAGGTCGCTAGGATCAAATATATAAACACTTAAGCAACTTCTTCTGCAGAACTGAAAAGTATAGAATCATAATATTTGGCTGGTGGCTTCCTGGGATAGAGCCCAACAAAAAATGACCGTGACCTACTTTCAACATCACAGGGGTCAAATATGTCCTATACATCAAACAACTACTTCTGAAGAACTTAAAAATATAGAATCTTAATATTTATTTTGCTGGAATCATCTTTGGATGGAGCCTGACAAAGTCTGAGAATGAAAATGACATCAACCTACTTTCAAGGTCACTGGGTTCAAATATATCAAACACTTTAAACAAATCATCTAAAGGCATAGAATTTTAATATTTGGCTGCTACATTCCAGGGATGGTGCATGACAAAGTTTGTGAATGAAAATAACCTGGATTTAATTTCATGGTCACATGGGTAAAAAATGTCAATTACATGATTATGCTCAGTTTTTAGGGTTCAAAATCTGAGAGGCCAGTCTGTTGTACCCACCTTTTTTTAATGACAAAATGGAAGACTTGTTGGACTTTGCAGTGCCATATACCGTAACAAGATTTGAGGAATCATAAAATACCAGAATTTTAAGTAGTCGGAATCCAGTAATTATGGTGGCCATATTTTGTTGATTTTTTTTTACACTTACAGATTATGCCGCATAAATATCTCATTTCTGAGTTTTCATTACTGTAATGAGGTGTTGGTTGTGTATGGATGCATTGGAGAATAATGATAACACAGTATGCTCCAATGTCCAATGTTTTAATTACAGCTCCAAGCACATACAAGCAGGTAATAAAATACACAGGGGAGACAACTCTATGTTACTTATATGCATATTACTTAAAAGTACCATTCAATACTATAACAATTACAATCTACAAAATAGAACCAAACTTACAGCCTGATATGTTCCTGCCAATCAGAGGCCACAGTGGCAATGTCATTATTGGACATTAAACACACATTTAGACCTGCATAGCATTACTCTGGGAAGCTTCACCAGTATATATGACATGGTGTCAGAGGTAATGTTTATACACTATTGGATTAAAGAAAGTAAAGAAAGAAAGAAAGATGAATAATGATAAGAAATGTACTAAAATCCTTTAATCCCCAAACAATCGGTACTTAAAAAATAAGTCATTGGAACATGTTGGAAGTGACTATACAACTCTAGTAGACTCTCTCATGCAATGATCTGGATGAGTCCATTATGGTCTACAGTGGTAAAGGGTTTAAAAAAGGAACAGAAATAACACATCCCTAAGAACTATGTTTAAAGGGGAGAAACAACAAATTCTAATTGTAATGGGGGACATCTACTCAAACCCTATCACGGTAGCTGTTAATGATGCATCGTAAAATGGGTTTGATGTGCAGTGATGGCACTAACATACCAATTTTTATTGGAATGGTGCAATATCTAATTTTTGACCAATCTCAACCCAGCTAGTATACATTTTCAAACTTTTGTCAACGTACTTGAAGGATGCTGTAGTTTTCACAGTGTCATACTTGGCAACTTTCCCTATAAAAAGTATTTAGACTAGTATGGAGACTAATGATATTGGAGCCTTAAATTAAGTATTTCTAACCGATGGAATTGCTAAACTATTCTTATCTTTTAGGCCCTTATATCTAATGAGTTCATCTAGAGGAAAAACTAAAAAAATGTCATTTTCAATGGATATTAATATATATTTTCACATTTTGCTTGTGACATGTTTTAATTTGGAGTAAGCAGAATTTCACCTTTGAAATTTCAAAAAGTTTGCAAGTATACAGTGTAAATTTGCATGTATGTACCTGTAGGAATTTTCATTGAAATCGGACAACATATCTTAATTTCAGTCCAACAGAAGTCAACTTATATCACACAGGAAATATTGATTTCTTTATTTAGATTTACAGCTATGAATACTTGGATACATGTCCAAATCATTCCTTGAAATCAATAAACAGAACAAAAGTGATAGTCCTTTACTTCTTAAACAATCAGAGGCTGTCAGCCATGTATGATGACAAAGACACAGAACAAATTAGCAAAAATTCATTAAGTCGTTCCAGGCCCAAGTTATAGTTCATGGGATGTGAGTTAAAGTAAGATCATTACATTTCTCTGTAAGTTGATATTTTTGGAAAAATACCTGTTAGGTTGTTTAATTTGTCAAATTACCTCTGCTTTTTAAAATAAATTTCAAATATCAAAAGGAAAACTGGTTCTTATCTTTGCATTTTAGATATAAAAATTTTAGTTAGTAAGCAGTTTTTCTGATATTTCCTCAAAAATGTGAAGTTAAGTAAAATTTGGTTTATAGAAAACTGAAAATTTTAGACACCGCCTATAGCAAGCAGCAAATTTTTCACACATTTCCTGAAATGCGATCCATAGCAAAACAGAAACTAACAAACATATCACTGCATTTGCTCTGTTTGTGTTGTTTTCATTTTTGACATATTTACAATACATAAAAAAATATAAAAAAAAAATGTTAAAAAAAACCCAGAGGACAGCTTTCTTCACATCTGAACTTCATTCTCTCTCTATTTTGAATAAAAAGAAAGGCTATGTTTTCCTTATCTTACATATCATTAAGATATAACTGATTTTCAAGTTTCATCATAGTTAAATTTGTTTCGTATCAAACGAAAGTAGTAGTCATGTTTGGAAAATGAATAACAAATAAATTCCCTTTCGATTTGGATTCCGGATCTCTGGACCGCTTCCGGTCCGCTTTTATACTCGAAATGGTATTTCCGTACACAGTGCAAGCGATTATTCCTGAAACGTCATGTGCTTGATTTCACAGCTCATTATGTAGTTTCTAGGTATCCAGGTAGGTTTGTTAAAATCATAGTTAACAAATAATTGTTATTATTTATGTTACCACTTCTAATCATATCTTTCTATGAATCGTAACATAGACAATCGAGTTCAAAACCCAGTGGATTACGAGGTTCAAGTTTCCGGAACTAAATTCAGTGTCAAACGGCCCTGGGTCAAATACCGTCTCATTTGTCAGCGCCCGACTTTACAGGCTCACGTTTTTCAAATTTTGTGTTTTATCATTGATTGTAATTCATGTGGTTACAAAACCAAATCGTAGTAATTTGCTTTGTGGTGTAGTCATTTTGATCATACAGACCACCTATAAACATGTCTGGACACTCATGGCCTGTAGCTTAATACGGCCTACTGGTATGCCTTTATGTCCCATCTGAACATCAGATCATCTGAATTTAAAGCTGTTAAATTCTAGTGTTGGATCAAGGGACTAGTATATATTTTGAAGTTGAGGGGTGTAGGGTTGCACATTTATGGCGGGGGGGGTGTAAGTATTTCATTACTGAAGCCATGTTAAGTCCTCTGTCATGTATTGCTTTTATATTATCATAATGTAAATGTAAAGAAAGTCATGAAGTGTATTCGTAAAAGAGGGGGTATAAACAGACACCCGAAATTTCAACTTAAACAGTTTCTTAGCTAGATGTATGATCAGCTCGCATGTTGCTATCCTGTAAAACCCCCATGGAACCTCACATGTACCAGAGATAAATACAGCAATTATGCAATTTTATTTAGAATTTAGGGAGCAGTCATTACTTTTACTGTTTGGGCATTAGAAACACTGAAAAAGGCCGTGCTGATCCGAGGGGTTGTTTTAGAGGTCTCGAGGGGGTATTTTTCATACATACTATATGTCATAGTGATGATCATACATACCTGCACTTGCTCCACAGTTCTGAAATCTGAAAAGCATTGCTGATATACATGTATACATTATATGACATATATATATATATTATATGACATAATCTATCTGCAAAATATTTCCGCCATAATCAGTCTAATTACATGCTGCTGGGTTAAATACATATATACTATATATAACTGTACTTTATTAAAAAAAACACCACCACCAGCTTTTCATACATGTACAAACATTTGTTAATGTGAAAAACATTGATACTTTCACATCAAATAATTAAACATACAAGGTCTTGCAAAACAAAATACAGTTACATGTAGATTCAGTATTCCCATGTATAATGATCACTGTTTATCAAAATCATTTAGAATATCCAGATTTGTTCTTTTTGTCCTTGAACTCTCATAATAATTTGAAATAAATCATTGAATTTTAAGTCACTTTTAAGACATCAATTGAATGAAAGTTTGAATAAAAAGTCATCTGATTCAGAGCTATGCTGTGTCACTTAATATTCACAAATAAATACATCATGACTGTATTAGTTGCAGAATCTGTTATTATCAAATGTTTTTCATCAAAGTTTGGAGTTTAATACATCCTGTTGTCCAATCAACTTGTTATAGAATTATAAACAATAAAATGTGTTGGTACATCATGACAAGAAGTTCAATCCCTACAACAGAGATCACATGAAGTTAAAAATAGTATAAGGAATTAAAATTGGAATAGATGTATTCAAAGTTGAAAAATCCTTTAACACAAAGAAAATGTAGATTGTTAGGAACAGTCCTGATGAAATATTTGAAAAATAAAACAAAAATATATTATGTTTCAATCTTCCAAAGCATTGTTTATGAAAATCTTAGAATCTGGTCAGGGCCATTCTTTGGGCATATACAAACATTTAAATCAAAAGAGTTTTCTTGAATCCCTTGTATGCTGCTGATTGAGCGGTACATTATTATTGCAAAATGAGAACTGTTGCTTGTTTTTGTGACACAATAATATGACCACCGCCCTATACTTACAATCACTGATGTTTACAATTTGTAGTTACCAAGAATTTTTTTAAACTGCTGGAATAATAATCTAATTTAAAAGATCTTATACAAATTAAATAATCAAAAATGGTTGAACTGACTGAAATTGATATATTTTGACAGTTTAAACTGTAGTTGTAAATTGCTTTGATACTTGTTAAATGCAAGCATGATGTCATAAGGTTATCGTATATCATTCTGGAATTGAGCCAACATGTGCAAGTCTCTGCACGTAGTATAGACTGTAAATTGGAAGAGTATCACTCCGCCTTAATTAATTAGTTTTGAAAAACCTAGTTGCTGTTCAGAATACTCTATGACCAGTTTACTACTAGATTTAGATGCCAATTTGTTCAATGAAATAAATGTACAGGGTATAATGTTATTTCCGTTCCTGTATCCCCTCCCCTCAAGCTCCCACATTTGTTAATCATTGATTCTGTGATATAATCTGTGATTTAAAGGTTTGACGTAATCATTGTTGATAACATTTTTGCAGTACAAAAAATAAAATATCTCTATACGCCTACAGTATGTCAGTTGTCACTTTCATCTTGCAAACACGTAAGCTACAAATGAGTTAATATGTAGACCCTCTCACACTGTACAATCTACTATTTTTCAGACCTTGATGTGATCCGGGAGCTGAATATGGATGGAAACAGCATGGACATATGTCCTGTTTGCCACATGCCATTTGATAAAGGCAGGAAGCGAAAGCTTGTGGAGGCGTGTGGACATGAGCTCTGTTTTGCCTGTCTGGTCACCTATGAAAGATGTCCCATGTGTGATAGCAGTACGTATCTGTAAAGACACTTGTTTTACCATCAATAACTTCCCAATCACATCTGTTAAAAAAAATACTCATGTGAGCTTGTGGTATGGTGTACCATCCATTGTTTGTCTGTTGTCCGTCTGTCAGCTATCAGATATATGGTAGGCTAATCTATTCAACCTACATCCATGCTCTTCTGTTTTCCTTCTAAAACTATTCCTATTATCAACTTTTCTGAACAAGAACTAAATTGATCTTTATTTAATTTCATAAAAACAGGTTTCCTTTTGTCCAAAATTATGCATTATTTCATTTTCAGACCAATCTGAAATTAAACAGGATGGTCACTGGGAAGCCATCTTGGATTTTGACAGTTAAAGTTCATTATCACTTTTTCTCAAAAATTACTTAACAGATCTTTCTCAAAGTTGATATGAAGGTTCCTGTTGGTCTTTTATTGTGCTCATTCATTTTGAGACTGATTTTGGAGGGGTAACATTGTTGCCATTATTTCTCAAGAAGAACTTATATATATCAAAGTCCTTCTCAAGTTTTAGGTTCACTAGGACTGAAGTACATTTTAGTTCAAGTTGTAGTTTGACATTGATCAGAAAATTATCCTAGTGTCATCAACTTCTGTGCCCTTCAGTAGCAACTAAGGTTTAGTACTGTTATTAGTAGGAAACTTTTTGAAATTGCAAATGACAGTTAAAATTAACATGTGTACAATGTTCTTCTGAGGAAATTTTTTTTTTTTTAAATTAAGATAAAACATTTGTCATAAACCTTTATGTGCGAGGGTGATAATCATCAGATTTCAAACTGTAACAGTGATTGTGAATTCAAGAAAAGACAAATCAAATGCACAAAAAAAAAATTACCAATGTTGGCCTGTACTGACAAATGTTTCACTAATCATTTGAAGTATGTTCTTTTATCATCAAATTCATTGTATTTTTACATTGCACATTTTTTTTAACTTGTTGACATTTAAGTAATATAGTTTAATCAATGAATTGAATTTAATCTATTTATTTATAATGTGATATATTTTAATCTCTATTTGTGTTAATGTAGGTTTTGTTGGATGGTAAATTGCTTTTCTTTTTTAACTTGGTATTTATGTACAAACTTAGCAAAAATTGCACATAGTTATAGTTAATTACCAAACTACTCTGATTGGTCAATTTCTAAACCTTGGTTTTGCATCATAGTTTTAATGAAACTTGGTGTACAAGTACATTAGCTGAGGCTCAGTTCAAAGTTTAGCAAAATCCATGCATAAATAATTAGCAGGCTGTGCTCTAGATCTGATTTGTTGAGTTTAAATTTCTGTGCCATTATATGAATGGATTGTGATGAGATTTGGTCAGTAACGACAAACAACGGCTACACTTATTAAGGTGAGCAAAACCTGTACATAATTTATTACCATCCTGATATCTGATTCCTCGACAGAATTTGGCACAATAACATGCATTTCTCTAATGAGACTAAGCTAGGGGGTTATTTCTGTTAACATGTGTTGCATATGCAGTTTATTTTTATTTTTTTTTCATTTTTAACTTCCAGTAGAATAATTTGATTAAACATTACTTCAAAAAAAAAGATGCTAGTAAATAAGATACACAACAACCTCCCATTGAAAGGACATTGTTGAACATATCAGTATGGAGTTATGTGGAAATGATTGAATTAATCCAACTGATCAAAACAAATATAATTATATGAGGAACTTACAATTGTGGGTGCACGAAGATCCTTCTAGGATCTCTTGTTAAATGGCAAGTTTAATTTTCTAATATAAACAATTTAACTACTACGAGATTGCGCTGACATATTTTGAATACTTGTTTTTAACATTTTATAATTTGATTTTCAAGTAATAATAATAATAAAAAATCATAATATACAACATTTGATATAGCGCCCTATCTAGCTAACATAGGCTACCTTAAAGCGCTTTACAGTACATAGTTAT
>JAULCA010446835.1:0-10396 GCA_032360845.1 Crassadoma gigantea | reverse complement strand
TGTCAACAACTTCAGATAGGTTCACAGTGATCATTCACAAAGAGAAATATTTGATAACATTTTAGAATAAATAATAATAATAAAAAAAAATAACAACAACATACATGTAGTATATACATCTTACCACGGACTTTTTGATTAGATCTAAGTCTGGCATCTAACTAACCCTTGCGATTTGGGTCACGTACTGGGTCGCCAACACTTAGTTCCGCATTCCGAATGTAACGGGTATTCTACTTTATAAAACAAGTAGACGCATGAAAGAAGAACGATCATCATTCAAAATAAAGAGAAAATCACGTACGCGTGCACATCCACGAGGGAGGCAAGCTTGTTGACTTAACGAAAACACGTGTTCCAGTGTTACGATGGGTAGGACTTACAAATAGCGAAGGTGTTATGTTTACATTCGAGGACTTATATATAATGAGTGATAGGATTAAATATTCATGATACCGGTAAGTAATTTGTTATTTATTGTATTGGACGCAGTGGTTCACTATGTCATATACTTGTACAACTGTACTGATATATATATGCAAGTAAGGCGCCTTGTGCGAGATAAATAGAAGAACAAAAAAATGATGATTTATAAACAAATTTTGTGGTATTTCCCAAAGTAATGGGTTGCAAATGTACATGTACAAGTCTTAATGTATCATTTTTATTCCTAGAATGAAGTCTTTTGGGATATACCAAAATGCTGAAACATATATATATACACATGTATATGTACCATGGTAGATACACAGATAAAGGATGGTTATAGCTATATGGAATGTAAGATTCATTTTATAAAATTTCAATATATCGAACCATCAGTGTATACAATAAACTAAATATCCGAGACCCATTTGGGAAATAGAATGGGTTGTCTTGATATATATACATACATACATACATACCTACATACACATACATTTCTGTACAAATTCTTTTTTCTCCTTGTGGGTCAGTTTAGTTCTGTCTTCACCAGAACACTTTGCATCAATTTCAATTGATTCTTCCAACAATACCTTATTGCCTGTTTTACATTTTGGATCTAGGTCCTTTGTCATAATTTTACCTCCGTTGAGAAAGAGGAAGAAAAGGGCAGCATAATGACCTAGTTTGGACAAAGCTTTATTCCAAAAAAGAAAAGGTTTCTTAAAAAAATGACTCTTTCTTCATGCAAGCAAGGATTGTCTCTGAACAACTGACAGCAAAGTGGGAATCCAACACCTATTCCAAATTCGACAATGTCCGCTTTTTCTGTGTCAGTCCATGAAAATGCATTATGTTTTGGTTCATAAAGCTCCAAAAGAGCTTCCCTTTCACTTTCGATTTTGTACTCATTAGAGCTGAGATCTATTATGTTGGATTTAATCAAAACAGTTTCTGAAGAATCTCTTTTTAAAGAATTGAAATCCTCATTACTGACATTAATAAGGAGGTAATTTCCATACTCACAAAGTGTCATCAGAACAGATTCAATCCTTTTTCGCCAATCACATACATCTTTTGCACTCACGTTTTCCTCTGCGAACAAATCATCAATTAATATAGTGCATTGTGACAATGCAGCCACCAAATCCAAGGTTTAAAAGTTATTTATTTGTCGTTCCTCGTTTAGCCTATCGAGGAGTTGAAAGGAGGTGACTGTCTTACCATCTCCTGTATTTCCCTTTAAAACAACGAACCGGTTTTTGCGAAGCCGTTGTTGAGCATCGCGGAAACCTTTCGTAGGTATGAACCCTTTCTTAATTTCTTCTTGTATTTGTTTCTAGGTATTTTCTGTAAAATGAGGCAATTTTTTTGTAAGACATTTTAAGATATTTTAGTAATGAAACCTACCCTGATTGTGATTATAAAACATCTGAACTTTTTTCTTACTTTTAATGAGGCTACATACTCTAACTTCATGAGCGTCTGAAATGGCAAAAGCAAAAATTGTATTCAAACATGTTGGAAAGATTCATAAAATATATATTTCATGGCTGTTTAATCCAAGAAGACCGTCTTGTGACCATTTTGTTTTTCTGATAGGTCTTAATAAATTACCGTAAAAAAAAGATAAGCAAGCGAATATTGCTGTTTAAATACTTAGCTTGGTTTGGTTTGGTTTTACGTCCTATAAATAGCTGTGACCATATAAAGACGTGCTAGTTTGGTGATGCCGGAAAACCAGTGTACCAGAAGTGTCATAATAAATGCACTAGTTATTGCATGCAGATGGTATTTTCAATGTTGTAAATTCTGGTGTTGTAATTGCCATGTATAGACAATATCCTAAGTATTATGACAGTATTATCATTAATGGCTGTGTACAACCATAGACAAATGTTACGACGGAGTTGTCGCCCTTGGTATGTTTACAAAGAAGGCAGAGTGGCTCAAAAAGAGGAATAGCTTGGGGTAGAAAGCACGGCGCGCGAAGGAGGAAAATATGGTCTATACGTGTGTTTGGCGCGGTAAGACAGAAATCGGACGTTGTCCGGGATGGACATTGGAACGATTAATGTGATATCAATTTGTAGTTATGCCATACTCAATCATGAGTGAACCGTTTGTGTTGGCCAATATTCGAGTGAACCCCAACCCTCTTTGTGAAGTGTGATTAATGTATCGCGATCGCGTGTGTAACAGTATAAGTATTTGGTGAGGCAACACAGGTCCTGGGATACATCGTGTGTTCAGATGAATTGGTGTATTTAAAACGATATATTGTTATCATATACAAACGTTTTAACTTGTTTCAACGCCTCTGTTATATTTCACAGATCCAACACACAAATAATTTTAATTATACCTAACGTAAGATCCCAGACATTTGACAACTGAGGGCTCGTCCGGGATTGTTTCTTTATACATTTTGGCTACGGAATATATTTTTTTAAAACGTTCATAGGGTAAACTGTTTGACTGTGAATTAACACTGACTGTTGTTCATGATATTTATGTTTACAGATATATTTGGTAAAAGTGAAGCTAAGAGAGCTTGGTAATCCAGTTATGTGTAACTTTTTATGATCATGTGTAGTGTATCATTACAGAACATTGACCCTCAGTGTTGGATAGTGAAAGGCTTTTAGCAATTTGATAGTACCACTTGATTGTGTCAAAATAAGTAGGTTTGTATACTACAAAACACTATAGGTTAATTGCTATGCTAAGCTTTAACATTGGGTAGGGTTTGCAATTTGTGAAAATACGATATATTTACCGTTATTCTGCACTAACAGTATACGTCCGGTAATATATATGTATGTACTTCAGGTTTTTAGACCTGTGAATATTGAAGAATTGTTATTCTTAATTTGGAGTTAAAAAAGTTATACAGATAAATAATATTTGAGTGCTGCTAGTATATGTTCGAAGCTATTCATCAGTGCAGTTTTCAAGTCATTTCAGTGACATAGGTTTGTTGTACATCTACTTGACGTACTATTATGTACAAACAGTGCAGAGACTTCAAAAATCTACATTACATTCTAAATGGTTGGAATTTGGATATTTTGAAGTAGAATGTTTCCTTTTGCATAGTTCTCGTTGATTATTGTCCATACTTACTCTAAGCGTAAGTGACTGGAAATATTAAATTATGGGGAGAGGCTATATCAAAATGTTGAGTAGCTTCAACAAATTGTGATCGGCATGGAGAATGATTACATTTAGAGTGAGGAGAGAGCTCGCCAGCGTGATCAAGCAAAACAGGAAAGAGAGGAGGAACTACAAAAGCAAAGTAAAGACGTAGCTGAAAAAATAGATTATTTGAGTAAGAGAAACTCAAGGTCCAGACTGACGTTCAATTAGCTAGACTCAAAAATGAACAGGAGAGACATGAAATGTCAAGGTCAAAATATGAGGAGTCAAGGTCAAGTTCAGTAAGACAAAAGTTACATAGTTGACATGGGTACTTTTCTAGAGAGGTTTGAAAACTTTGCCACAGCACAAAACTGCAATACTGATATGTGGGCAGTGCGTGTCAGCCCTCTTCTCACTAATTAAAGATAACAGGTGTGTTCAAGCATACCATCAACACAGATTGATAATTAGGTGATTTGGAGAAAGCACTCCTGTGAAGATATGAATTGAAGGATTTCGTCTGAAGTTTCGGGAAAGTAAACCAGAGAAAGGAGAAACTGCATTCCACTTAATTGCAAGACTCGCACATTATTTGAGGATATGGATCGTATGTCAAAGATTGAGAGGTCATATGAGGGTTTTACCGACTTGCTCATAAGAGAGCAATTGATCCAGACCTATTTTCAGGATATGGCATTATTATGGAAAGAGAGAGTACCAAATGAGGCCAAAGAGCTAACACAATTATCTGAGCAATGTATAGAAGCCATCGAGAGAATATTGGCAAATCATGTCGTCAATGGTAGCCAAAGTAAGAATTGTCTACACTACGACACAACGGTCAGCAATAGCATGCCAGTGACAAAACGACAGACAGCAGGAGTTTTTATTTTATTTGTGGTGGCCATATGACTAGAAATCGTGCAGATGGCTGCAAGATTGGATCAAAGCCAAACAAGAATAGTTAGCTTAAGGAAACAAAGAAAGCAGCACTCTGCATGTCTGTAAAGAACATGCAAAGGTATGTCATGTTGATAAGATGGAAAGTAAGAAGGATTGAAGAAGTGCAGTGCAAATGAGAAGGAAGTATACAACTGGAAGACAGTGGGATGCCTGTTCGGCTTGGATATATGGAAGGTCACCAGATTCAGGTTTTAAGGGACAAAGGAAGTAGTAGCACTGCTATTAAGGAAACTCTTTTCAAGTCTGACCAGATAACAGACAAAGAACTCCCAGACGTTCGGAAAGATGGCAGTGGATACACTTTTCTAGTCTACGTTAGAGAATTGGAAGCTACATGTATATGTATGAAGGACCCGATATATGACCTTGTGATTGGGAATATAGATGGGACAACACTAATTGAATGTGCTGATTGGAGACCACCTCTGACGGAACTCATTGGCTGCAGTTATAACTAGAGCTGTATCAAAGAGAGGGAAGCAACCTATGAAGCAATTTAACGTCCAAGTGGAGAGAGTTAAACTTGTTGGACTAGAAGGACTAAAGAAAAACCCAAAAGGAAGACAAATCACTGGATAAATGGAGAGAAACTGCAGAATTGATATGAGTAACAACATTTTGTATAGTGTTAACACGCGGATAAGAGAAGTATCTAAGAAAATACTATTGATTGCTGTACCAGATACACACAGAGAACAAATGACGGCGGATGTACCTAAGGAATAAAAAGACGATTCGTACGATTGCAAGGATAACAAGTGAGGTGACTGGACACTGTAGGTCATGTGGCATATGCCAAAAGACAATACTAAAAGGGAGAGTCACAACAGTAGCTCTGGTGGAGATGCCTTTGATCGAAGAGCCATTCAAAAGAGTGGCTGTGGACTTTATCGGCCCTTTACATCCTGTATCTGTGGGTAAGAACGGATCTATACTGACAGTGGTAGACTTTGCGACACGGTACCATGAAGCTGCTGCTTTACCAAACATCGAAACGGAAAGGATAGCTAGAGCACTCCTAAGAATATTTTGCAGAGTTGGATTCCCAATGAAGATATTAAGCGACGGTGGGACACAGTTAACATCAGCACTAATGGAGGAAGTGTTTAGATTCGTGTCGGTCAAGCAACTGTTCACGACACCTTACAATCCGAAATGTTACGGCTGGTGTGAAAGGATGAAGATGAATGTCTTTATCAAGATCATGTTAAATAAAGTGTGTCAAGAGCGTCCACAGAATTGGGGCGGATATATTCCAGCGGTATTATTTGCGTACCGTCAAGTTCCGCAAGCAAGTACTGGATTTTCCCAATGTGAGATTTTGTATGGGAGAACAGTGTATGGGCCCATGAACGAATTTGAACAGACACGGCGGACGAGACGTCAGAAGTTAGGAACACATATCAGTACGTGATCGATTTGAGAAACAGGTCGGAAGAAACATGCAAGATAGCTAGAGACAGTCTGCATGAATCGCAAGAAGTGTACCAGCATCACTATGATAAGAAAGCAAGGAATCGACAGTTTGAAAAGGTTCTTGCCCTACTTCCGACAGGCAACAACAAACTTTTGATAGAATGGAAAGGGCCATTTTCGTGGTTGAAAATTTTAATTGCATAGGTTATCAAGTAAATGTCAAAGAAAAAGTCAAGGTTTACAAAACAACTACTTACGTTTTATGTAGAAAAAGGACACGAGACAAAACATAAATTACAACAACTTCGAGTAAAACCAGCAAAAGAAACAACAGCTGAAATAACAGGCATGTAGGCAGAAGATGTAGACGAGACTGGAGCATTAGATGTTAAAAACCTGTTGGAGTAAGGGAGTAAGTCGGGGAAGGAGACCTACAATGACGTACAGATCAGCGATGATTTGACAAAGGAACAACAGTTTCGGGTAAAAAGCGCTGTTAGAGGAATTTCGTGAAATTTTGACGGATGTCTCAGGAACAACACAGCTTCAAGCGTACTGTATTGAAACAGCTGCAAAGGATCCTTTCCGAGTAAAACCATACCCTGTTCCATACGCCAAAAGAAAGTAAGTCCAGAAGTAAGTGAAGAAAATGGTAGACATGGGATAGTTGAACAATCAAAATCCTTAAACAATGCTCCTTTTGTCATGGTAAAGAAAAAGGGCTATAGGAATAGGGTGTGCATAGACTTTCCGAAGTTGAATTTTGTAACCAACTTTGACCCTTAGCCAATGGGAGATATCCATGAAATCCTAACAAAGCTCAATAGGATAAATATTTATCAAAATTTGACCTCAGCAAGGGGTATTGGCAAATACCAGTTGAGGAGAAATCGAGACACATGACAGCCTTTTCTACGCCAGAAGGATGTTATGAATTTCGGAAACTTCAATTCGATCTTATTAACTCATGGGTCACATTAAACAGAATGATGACGAAGATTCTGGATGGAAGTAGAAACACTGACCACTATGTTGATGATGTACTTGATCACAAAAGGACATGGAATGAACAAATGGAGGACCTCAGAGATTTATTAACGAAGAATATAGAAATAAGATATCCAGACAAAAGTTGTATTTAATGCTTTCCAAAGTTTTTTAGTACAACAGATCTAGACAGGAAACTGTTTTATTAAAGAAATATACTTTAAAACAGAAAGTGAGCCCATCTTTAGATAGTTACTCTTTTCATGCCTAATACTACTGGATTATTACCTACCTCTATTCGGTCGTCAATATTATTAGACTCTTTCATGCCCAGGGGTGTAGGATAGGGAAATCCCATCAGAGGGTTTTTCAAATTTGGTAAACAATTTGTTTATATAAAATTTAATCTCCTTTGGCTGATTTAATTTAAACTCACTTAACCGTTCAGGACAGGCAGCATTTTGTTAAGGAAAGGACGACGGATCTGCGCCATGGCCATGGCATAAGTTCACTTTCCATTCGGGTAGACGAGCTAAAATGAATTAAAATATATATTCCTTACCCAAAGATCTGTAATTATGCATGCCCCCTTATTTTATGTTCTATCCAGCTTTGTAAACTTACCTAGCATGTCTTCTACCTTAGAATTTGAATCTAAAAGAGAAATAATACATCGAATATAGATATGGTATATATATTCAGTATATATATAAGGGCAATGAAGTAATAACGACAGTGCAGACAAAGAGATTTGTCAAATTTTCAGGGCGATCTGCCCCTTTATCAAGACAGTATATACATATATACAATCTTTATTTGTTAACATTTTCAAAGAAGTACTTTCAAACCACCATCAAACATAATGTCATGATACTTAAAAAGTTTGCACATGGGATGAAAGGCTATCACATGTATTTAAGTTCATAGCTTATAATGTCATTATTTAACCAATGAATGTCACTCAAAATATTTTACCAATGAGCTTTACATTTACTGCTGGACACAGATTTGGAACATTGTTTATGTGAATTATACAGTAAAGTATTATTAGTTATATATATTACATTATTATTAAATAACCTATTTAATGTAAACGCTGACAAAGACTTTGATCAAGTTTAATTGCTCATTCTTATTGTGCTGCGGGCCAAATATCATGGCTTTTAGAATTTTCGTTGATTGGAAGGAAATCTGAATTTTAAATCAGTTTTTGACTGGTATAGCGATGTAGATATAGCAAAAATAATCGATTTCGACACTTGTTACAGACCTATTTAAGTAACAATGATGCAAAATTAAGCCTTTGTATTCCTATACCTGCAACATATAGTAGGCAAAACTCTAAGTTTAAATTCCTCAGAATTTTTAAATTAATTTGTGTCAAATATTTCTTGTTTGCTACTTGTTTTATTATTTCAATTCCAATTACAGAAGCAAACAATATGACACCCACACTGACATAATGTCAAAACGATATCAAAATCGTACATAGAATTGTAATATTTCCCAACTTGCTTCAAATCTTCATTAAGTTACCTCTTTCTAAAACCTTTTAAGTTAACATTGTCACCTTCTATGCAAACAATGATATTCTATGTTAGCCGATAGCAAGTGATGGCGATTTTTGACCGCCAAAATATTTGTCATTGTCAATGCGGATAGCATGATATGTTTCATCTTTTACTCTGAACCACTTAACACATTCGACCTCCGAGTTTGGGACCATAGCACATCTCACAATAGCAGTTTCTCCTTCTGCGAATTGGTAGTATCCTTTACTAAACCGTACTGTTGGTTTAACTGAAATCGAAATTGTATATATTTTACGAAGTCAAAAAGTTTAGCCGAATGGATCTTAATTAAGATATGAAAACCGTTTCCTATCCTACCCACAAAAATACTATAAAATTAAATTGTATTTAATAAGGACCATCGAGTTATCAATGCTACCTGCATCATTTCAACTGTATGGAAAGCCTTTAACCTTCTCATTGCTAATATCGTTGAAGTGTTGACAGAACAAAAGAAAACAACTAGCTTCCTTGGTCCACCATTGTCGAGATTAGACATGGCCTTTGACCATGCGTAAAGATAGAAATGGATTTCAAATTACAACAAAATGGACACCGCCTTTACTTGCCGCAGATTAGGAAAACACCTTGTATTTATACGACAATGAACACTCTCTACCCTCGATTGGTCCAGAGCATATTTGATTAAAACATATATATCCACACTTCCGGTCAGGAAAGGATATCTCTATCGTAACCTACGATAAAAACTGACATCACAATGTCATGACGTCACGGCAACAATTTCTGCATGGAATTAGTGACTTGAAATAAAAGATGGACGACAGGCGGACGCCACGACATAACGTGACGGAGTCCTTTAATGAAAACCGATAATGTCACGCCTTTTATTAAAACTGACAGGGTAACCTTCTTTTGTATAAAATGTTCTCTGTATATTCTGCTAAAACCGAACCGAAAACAAATCACAATTAAGGCTGATCAATTTTTATTTTTCGGAATCCACTAACCTGTTGTCGATGTTATTACTTTCGTTGTAGTCTTTAGTTTGAGAGGTTCGCCGGATTCACTCTTTAAAACAATCCTTTCTTTTTGTAGATAATCTTTCACCTTCTCTGTTAGGAACAATGCAGACAGTTGGTGAGGCGTCTCCGCCTCGCTGATTGTGAACGTAAGGACAGTTAACACTGAAACAATAATGAAATAACGGGGATATAAAAAAATTACTTTTCATGTTTTATTGGATATTGCAGCAATGACATATATCTAAAATGTACTATAACGACGCAGATTTAAATTTACTCGTCAATAGTTTACATTATATCATATCTCATATATATATATTTACACATTCTAAACAATAGAAAGTTTTCAACTTACTGTTAAAGTTGTTTTTAAAATAAGTTTGTTTACTAATCATCTGCATTTTTAATTATTGCAAATATTACGAAGGTTATGTTTGAATGTATTGATTAGAACATGACAGGGGACACTCAATTAACATTTCTTTCCTACAAGATACTTACTTTTCTCTTCAAGTGCTCTGATATCAGCTTCTGCCTCCTTAATGATGTGTGAGGCCATTTTATGTGTGTTGTTAACAACGTCATAGAGCTTGTCATAATGACCGTACCTGATGTGTTCCTGTTGAATGAAGTATTGTACAATTTCGTGGAAGTTTTTTGTAAGTATTATCGGAGGCACATACTCTTGTAGCAATAGTGTAAATTTTGCCCAGCTGTCTTTTGCTTCAGGAAAGATTAACCCAGATAACTGGTCCACCATTTGTCCGTGTCTGAATACAATACGTTCCTTGGTGATCTTGTCTGCGACTGGTTCGTAGACTTGACATGAAAACAATATGATGAAAATCAATTATTTTGCATTTTTAAATTACCATTTGACTTACGTTCAAGCTGCTATATTTACACATT
>JAULCA010446813.1:0-10396 GCA_032360845.1 Crassadoma gigantea | reverse complement strand
CAAATTAAAAGAATTCTCATATGGCAAACAGTTGGCCAGAAATTCGTAAACAAGTCTGGGCTAAAACCAGTTGGGAGCGCAATACCATATGGTGTGCTTCAACTGATTGATACTGAGTGTGTGATAATAAATCAAAATTCTATATGCCAAAATACTTTATTAATGTAACGTAAAAACAACAAGATCCTCGTTTGATTAAACAGGTGACGGTTGAGTGAATTGCAACTGTTTAGTTTTTACTTGAGGACATTTGTTGTAAAGACGTATAGCGTGTGTGATGGGGGCAATGGTGTGTTGTAAATGGTATCAAAATTTAAACCTTGGTGCATTGCATTGACGTGTAGGTTTTATTTTTTGCTGAGCGATTTATGAAAATTGCAAACCTATCTCTAAAGTTCCAAAAGGATATGTGCTATACATTTGATACTTTATACTTTTTTTATTTTAATAATGAAGACGTTACTTTCAAAGCGTCATTGTTGTCGAGCTTATATCAACGATATGATGTGTAGAATGTAATAGTTAGCTAAACTATACCTTTCGCCATGGATTTCTTTTTGTGTCTATCGAGTTAAAAGTTTAAAACATATTGTTACAAATTTGAAATTGATGTGCATTCGTTACTAGAAAAAAATTGAATGGTGTCGGTTTATTACAATATTATGTCGAGAGTTTATGGGAAACAAACTGACCAAGCTTGAGGTGATTTTTGTGTGTCTGCTTTATTTCAGAATCAGTCTAGAGATCTAGGTTTGTAAAGGGAGGGGGGAGGGTATCATCGTGGCCGCAAACCCAGAAGGAAATGATCTGTCTGATATATTTGCCATATATTATTATTAAGGCGTGCACAGTTTACCTTACTGTGCATAAGTACTCATTTTTACGCTTCAAATCAGGTTCTGTCTTTTCTCTACACGGCAAGCATAGCTAAATGAGATAATTATTGTAGGGATATGTTGGGCATTTCATTCACACAAATGAAGATCAAATGAATTGGGCAAAATGTAACTTACCCCACAACTTTTAAAGTATCCGATAGTTAACTGTCCTTTTCTTAGTAGTATCATTATTGAGCGTTCACATGCCACATTTGAATTGATATTCACGGGTTTGCTCCAAATATAATGTTTCTGTGATAAGTGTTAAATTCTGATTACCAAAATATTTTAAAAAAACAGGCTTTCGAGAGATTTGATTTCTATAACCGCCATTATAAGTTAATGGGGACATATCATTGTTCCTGATGCATAATGATTAAAGAAGGTTTTTTTATGTTTAATATGTCTTGTGGATTTGTTGTCACCAACCCGGTTTTCTATTTAGAAACATGTATTCGATCTTTATTTTTATTTATTTTTGTATTTTGTATTCGATCTTCTTTGATCTTCCTTAGCGGGTTTTGTTTACACTATGATATTTTTCCTTTTATTTTGCATGTTTAAATGTAAAATGCTAGACAATGTTCTTTACAATAGAAAGTATCTGTTCAAATTGAAAATTTATGACAATTTGTTTCTACTTATTTGTTAGTATTTTTATAAAATATCATATCCTGATTTTTGTTGTTGTGTGAACTTATGATGTGTTTGCGTATTGTAAAAACTGGTATCTATATATCAACTTTTAATTAGACGTAATGATGATACAATTACATTACAGTTTATACTTTTGTTTACATTGCGAACTCGAATCGATCAAAACGATAACTGGAGCTGATGACGCCATAGCAGAAAGATTCCCAACATGACATTGGATTTTTGTTAAAATGTTTTGTGTTCTGTTTATAATCATCCACGCTGTAATGAGATGATTTATGTTTGTAGATACTACGCTATTATACATCCGATGAAGGCAAAGTGCGTGTGCACTATGACACTGGCCAAGAAGACAGTAATAGCTATCTGGGTGTTCGGTTTTATACTCGCCCTTCCTACGCTAGTAGTACAGGTAAGTGACGTTACTTATGACGTCATTGGAAAAGACATATTGGCCGTAATTACGAAATCGTTATCATGATCAAGCCTAATTTCTTTTTCCGGTGATAAATTCATGTTTAATCCTCATTTTGTCATGAAATGACTTGGAAGAATTGTGAAACCGAATACTGTATAATAATGCAGTATTTGCACTTTATTTGTATTCACCTTGAAATATATTTTAAGTAAGCAACAATAAAGTCGGTTTGAGAAAGGATTCTATTCTGAAATATAAGAACGGTTTAATATAGATTATATATCTTTGCCTTTAAGTTTGCTTGTTGTGATTGCAAATCACTCAGTTTTTACTGTGAAATCGTAAGCCTATAAAGGTTGGACTGGTCTGAATTATCTCATTAAATAAAAAAAAACTTTGCAAAAAAGTCAGAGACAATTAATACATGTATATGGAACATGAATGAAAAAAAGGTTAATATTTATTGTGGTGTTGGTCACTGAAAGGGACAAAATAAGGATGCAGATGTCAAATTTAACCGATTCAAGTATTCAAGTTCAGTTTCTAAAATCGATGGTTTGAGAATAACCTACATTACAGCAGACCAAACTACATATTAGCAATAGCATGGTCTAAACAGCCGTTAACGTGGTGTAAGCCCAACGACAAGTTTCAGCATTTCATTTATCTCTTCACTCGTTAGTTAAATGGGTTTCCTAGCTTAGCTGATGTACAAATATAAATGGAATTCCCTAAAACACCAATGTTTGCAAATGCATTAGAGAAAGAAAAAAAAAGAAATTGTGCAATTTATAAACCCTTATTACGTATATAGACAGCCTTAGGATATAGTTGATTGATCTAATTTACATTCTGAAGTTCGCTAAGCTCATTTGGTATGCTGTATTGATCCAATATGTAATCATAAATGACCACTGTTTCATTGATACTGATTTTTACCTTTCACTTCATACTACTAAAAGAAAACTGTTCAGACAAATGTATTTGATATGTCAAGGGGTACACAATACTTGTAAGAAGTCGATCTGAAGCAGCCTTGGAATGAATTCTCATGTCAACGGACCTTCTTCCTTCTTTTCTATCGATAATCTCTGTCTACCTGGCGTACCCTTTCCTCCAATCAGCTGACAGGTCAACATTTGACAGTGCATTTCGTGACGCTCTGAAAATAAGGCTTTGTCTTTAAATATAGCTCAATGGTTTTGTTTCTGCTCTCCTGCGTAGTCCTCTATCCTCATGACCAAGACTATTATAAACATCCACCTCGGATATTTGCTCAAGAAGGTTTCTAGTTTCTATGGAAAATTTAGTATTTCTTTTCTTTTCTACCGTGATAATTGTTACTGCTATTGTTCCCGACGATTCCTTTCCTTAGAACTGGTGTCCTTTATTATTACCACTGTTCCTGTGGGTCCTTTGTGTTTTCCATAGTATTTTCAGGGTTTGTCGCGATAGAATTTCTGTCATTCTCTGCACGTGAATAAAATCTATAGGCCGCCGCAGGAGGATTGGGGATTTATGTACGGCTAAATAATGAGAAAATTGTTCGAACGGCAAACCTAAAAATATTGTGTGGCTAATTTTACATGTATGCTACGGCTAAATATAGCTCGCTCATCAATAAAGGTCAACCAAATTCTGACATCTTCTGTTCCTGTCAAAAAGAAGTTTTGCACGCTGAAATACTTCTGACTGGTAAGTAAATGGGGCAAAGTCATGAAAAAACCGGCGTTTGTCATCAACTGCTCCATGAGCATATTAACGCTGAACAGTGTCTTGTTCAAAAGTGTGCTTATAAAACGATTTCTTTACGACGGACTGTTTCTCTATGGCAACGCTATTAAATTGATAGCAGTTATCTGTCCCACTTAACTGACATCACCTAGGAAGCACAGACATTTTATTTTAGAAAAGCCATTCCCGAACACGATATTTTTTGTTTAGAAAATCCATTTTTTAAGTATTTCTCAACCTCTTCTTCGGCATCCCAACACTGACAGTACATTTCATATGTGGTATAGTTAGGCATAGTGATTGATCCCTAGTAAAAGTTTTTCTCTAACCATTATCAATGCTGAACCAAAACCTATTAACAATACCTATCATTGTTCCTACGTCTCTCCAACCAGTATTATATTGCTGATACCGTTGCTTTACTGTTATCGAAGCTTCTGTCCTTGAAGCTAGTGTCTCGTCGATAATTCCTGCCTCTTTCAGATTTTAGCTGCATAAACTGCTTTCTCCCCTGTACACGGGGTATAATCGACAGTGACAGCTTTTTATTTTGCTTTCATATTACTATAATTAGATAATCTGTACGATTAAAGGAATTTTGAAAGAGTCACTGTGTTCAGATGTGAGTCGTCTATTTTTTGCGTCAATTCAGAGTTATTTATTTGTATGCGAAATAAAAAACTTAATAAAATAAAGAGCAATTGGAGAGATTCGCCTTCATAATACATAGGTCGATCGAAACGGTGTTGTGAAGAATGAGAAAGGCAGAACGGCTTACTCTCATAAAATGTCTACGTATTTATCTTAACTAAAAGAGTTGACCCACTTTTCTGACATGTTCACACGTAAATCAGTGATAAATATTCATATCAATTCAAAGTCCCTGTAGAGTTACTGAATTATAACTGACTAGCATGTCTGTGTAACTCATTTCTCTTCAGAAAACTGCGTTAAAATATTGAATATGTCTTCTTTGATATGGCAACCTCATGGTAAATGAACAAGATTTTTTGTTTTTGGATTGCACTACCAGTTAACCCTGCTTCATACTTCTGTCCTTATTGCTTTGTCAAATATATGTGGATTTCACATTACACAACTGTAATATCTGAGGCACGCTGTTCTTAGTCATGTCAGTATATTTCAAAAATTAATAATAATGCATCATACAGCTATTTCGTCCTTTGAGGACTCATCGTTGATGCGAGGGACAAAGGAGTTGGAAACCGAAATTGGTCTAGCCCCCCACCCCCTCCCCCAATTTATAAATTAAAAAGTTTACTGATTAACTTAAATTTCAAACTTAAAATCAAAAGTAAAAGAAAGTAAAATAAGTAAAGTGTGTATATTATGAACTATGTCACTACTCAAGTGTGATAAGCTTGACGAGCAAATAATTCACCAGCATTTAGAAATAGAGTATACAAACAATTGCTACTGTTTCGTCATTCTAGGGTGCGTGCTTGAGGCCAAAAAAAGGGAAATCCAAATGAATAAAAAACAACTGCTGAGAAAAATCATCATTACGGACAGTAATTTCAAAAGAAGATTGTCACAAAAGCCGACAATATCCTGTGCTGAAAACAGTTGTATATATCTCATGTTATCTTTAACAGTCGTAATGAAACTTAGTGTGTTTCAATATATAATGTCATAGCTCCATATTTATTGGATCAACTAGACAGATATCAGTTTGCTACTGGTATTTTTATCATTCGTGGCATTTCCTTTAGAACTACGTATCGCATTTTGTCACAAAAAGTAACTTTCATTATTGTCTGTTTAAGATGTTGGGTAGTATCCTTCAGAAGGATGTCAGAACATGTATTTTTGTGCAGGGAGGAATTTCCATGAGGGTAATGATCACGGGTGTACGTGATGCGGGTTGACCTGGGATATTTTGGAGCCGTATCACTAAACGTGGATGTTAACTATCACGTGATAAGGACCCGTTTCGTTACGTTAGACTGCTATTACTGTAATATCACAACTGAAACATTAAAATCTATGTTTTATAAAATTTTGATGAATGTTTCGTTTTGATACTGATATTATGAACATTTTGCTTCAGTACTGATTTTGAATAGTTTTGTTCAATACTGATTTTGAACGTTTGACTTACTGATCATAAATGTATGTTTTATTACCAATTATGAACGCTTTGCTTTATAACCGATTTCGGTTTTCCATTGTGAATACTTAGACCGTTTGCATGTAAACAGCAAATAAATAATATATATAAATTTAATTTAGCTTTTATACAAGCAACAGTTTAATTCTGTAGCATTTTTATTGTATGCACATGGGCAGGGGTTCACTAAATATGATGATTCGAAAGTTAAATTTTCTCCATTGCTTAAGGTAGACTTGTTTTCAAGTACAGCCCATCGTTATAGAAGCTTTTGGATGAATTTAATCATTCTTATGCTAATTATAACATTACAGGTGACAGTAAGATCTCCGAGTGTGAAGTGATGATAATGTAAGGAGGATAAGACTGGCCACAATAGAACTAATATAATGGTATGTTAAAATTATTGAGATCAACTAATGCCACTTTGCAACCGAAGATGATGTGGCACGTCCATATTCTACGTGGAATTCAGCCAGTAGTCTAATAAAAATTAAATTAAATGCAGCGCAAATGTAGAATGTTCACAAGGGAAATTTCCTTACAGCCGTTCCGTTTGCCAACGAGGTCTCAGAATGCCGTCAATGATTTTAACACGTACGCTATCCGTGAAAGTTTGGTGCCTACGTGGTCACACCCTGCCGTTTTTAACTCTCAAAACTGTATACATCACAACTAATATCGGTTGGTTAGCAATGGTGTTTCAACCTTGTTCACTCGTCGTTCATGAAGTTTACTTTTGATACAGTTCAATATATGACCAATTTTTAATTGTTTCTTTGGAACAACAAGGCTTTGCACTTTTTGATAATTTGTGGCTTGCCTTGGAAGGGATGTGTCCATTAAATATCATATTTTAAACATTTCATCAAAAATCAGTTCTGCTTACTTTGAATGATTTTGTCTAATACAAACTCATTACAGCTGTACATTAAAAAAAGTAAATTTGCTGTTTAAACGACTTATACCTAATGTATAGTACGTTGAACGTTTTGCGTGCTGTCCACCGTCAAATCTATAGAATGTTTTGCTGGACAGTAAAATCACTCAGACATTGATTTGGATTTCTATCTTCTAGGTCATACGTACGTACGCCATCACAAACCCGCCAGGAGCGACGTTAGAACCATTTGGTCTTTGATGGAATATGATTGTTATCGCTGTTGGTTGTTTCAAGTAGATCTTCATTTGTATATCCATAAACAAATATAACTTTAAAATAATGTTTTTTCGTTATTGATAGCACGATAATGGTCAAAGATAACCCAGTTACCATAGAAAGATTGTCGATTCACTCTACGAGTAGGTAAGTTTGTTACACGACCGTATATTTGCATTTTACAAGTCAATAGAACACATTTTTGGAACATGTTTGTGTCTAATTTGCGCTCAAATGGTTTGAGCATTGAAAAAAAAAGTTATTCCACATCATTCGTTTTACAAAAAATAGAATCGGGAATGTTTTCCAAGATTTTTTCATAGAAGCAATGCACATTCATTTTGAAATCTCTTTTCGATGTAGAAATAGAGGTTATGTCAATTGCGCAGAACGTTGCATCCTCTTACAAAGTATAACCCACGTTGACAGTGTACAGAAACGCGACAGGTCCAACACAGTGCAGAATCCCTCACGTGCCGAGTTGTATATCCCGTAATTTGTCACCTATAAAAACAATGCCATTCACAAAATTGGATATATCAGAGACACACTGGGGTGTTAAATCAATCCCCGAACGCAGGCCATCAAACTGATCGGCCTGTATCTAACTATAGTGGGTTGTCAGGCCCGTCTCCATACCACTCCGGGTTGTCAGGGTGACGGGTTGATTACATGGACACGGTGTTTAAAGCCATCCTCGTTATGGGCCACGGCTTTCTACGACTACGGATGGTGGTAATGTGACATTGATGTATTAGTACTAATTTACAGGGATTGCCTTGTTGTCCTTAATGGCACCACAGGAGGGCTCTTCGTAATTTGTAAATAAAACTTGTCTACTCCAAAGGGACAAAGACAGATTTCAGGAATTCGTTTATCAACCTATTTCGTTGTGTATAGACAAGTGTTTCTTGAGTAACATCCTTGATCAAACATTTAAGCAGAATCCAATCTACTTATTTAAGACAATAAACGGTATATCTTGGTACTACAAACACGAAATGGCACTCAATAAAAATTATTGATGTGCTAAAAAAAATAACTTAAAGAAAAATATGCATGATTAAAAGGAAAAAACTAAATAAAACAGTGGGTAAATCAAATTTGTTATGGTTTCTATAACATCCCAGTCCCACCCCCACCCCCAATCCCCACCCCACCCCCACATTGAGCTATCTACAGCGGGAAATACCCTCTCTTCTCCTTTCCCCATTCTGCTTGGGAGAGTGGTTGTTTATTAGGCGCCTCGTGCTATCATACCATGGTTTGATATCTTTTTTTCGTTCCCTAAGGGTTTGTAAAGTGACTTGGATAAAAGGCATGATCAGTTGGAGTGTCTCAATGCAGTTAGTTTTGTAATTGTAAAAGAGGCACAAACATTATTATGTTTATGTCGCTTTTTAATATCGTCTGCGAACATCACTGTTGTCCATTGCGACATTGGATATTACGTGCACTCTTCTACACTCTTGAGAATAAATAAGCAAAATGAAATTCAAAGAACGACATAAACATATATCTGAACCTGTTTGTTGAAAACAGATCATTCATACGGCATATATATATTTTAAAAATAAAATAGCGCTAAACCAATGAAGAGATAACTTCGACGAGACGATATGTCTGTGTATTCGTGCCAGTTATACAATGTATGGGTTTGTTGCGTCATTCAATCAAAATAAAAGGAATTAAAAATTACAAAAAATGAAAGTAAAATGAGTTATGTGAAGTCCTACTGTAAACACTAGATCACAGAATTCGCATAGGACGTTATGAGATTTTTAAAGTTGTATATTTATTTTTGCACATTAAATTGAAAGTTCACAGGAGATAGGAAATCACAGCTGGCTGGCTCATATGCTCCGTCTAATCAATAAGCTACGACACAAACAGGTTACACCATATGATACAACAGTAGACTTGAGTAATGACAGGAAGGTTTTATTCTAGCTTTCCTCCATCCACACCGGCACATCTGATATCCATAGGGACCACACCTTGATTTTTTATTGTACATACTGGCGCCTTCAAAATTGCAGTCTTGTATCACACTTTCGGGTCATAGGTTTATTTCAAAAAAAACTTATTCCGCGGCGTCAAAGCACACAGCCGCATCGATAATCAAATAATGACCGATATCAAAAAGACAAAATAAGCAAGACACTTTAAAAAAAAAGAGAAAAAATGGAAATAGAACCAGGGTTATTTTCTTGGGTATTTCGATACTTTACTATCACCAAATAACATGTGTTGTGTTGTTTCAGAACTCAGTCTATATCTGCTCTAACATTATCATAGCATTATAAAAAAACATTATTATATGTGTCTGAATGCAAAGATTTTTTAAGTTCGGATCATTGGAATTCGTATTATTTTATTCTAGGTAATTGCACTTTTGTGGATGCTCTAAGACCAGATTTATTAATTCGCAAGTATTTTCCACTGGGTTATTGAAGTGCAGATTATCGAAGCCAAGAACACACAAAAACAGCCGGCGAGAAATCTTTGTTTACTGTTAATCTCTTGTATGAAGTTAGAATAAAGATAAATTTAATTGCAATCAATATTAATAAATGCAAAAATGTTGGACAAGCTTGCAATTGAGGAATTTCAGCGAAGTAGATGAAAGTAGAGAGAGGGCCTAGTAAATTGGTAAAACTTGTCACCACTCCCCTTGACTGTTCAACATCAATAAATCCTGTTTAAATTATAAGTTTTAAGGTCGTCAGGAAAGCATCAAAACCTTGTGTGATATGCATATCTACGTTTGTTATATATCCTTTGATGGGTCTTAAGTTTCGGTGACTAATGCGTTGATTTGATCTAAAATAACATGTTGGGTATCGTTGATTTGACCTAAATTTACACGTCGGATATCGTTGATTTGACCTAAATTTACATGTCGGATATCGGTGATTATATATAAATTTACATATTGGGTACCGGTAATTTGATCTTTTATGTGTTGGGTATCGTAGCTTTGACACATTAAGTCGCATATCGTTGATTTGACCCTAATTTACACGTCGAATATCGTTAATTTGACTCTAATTTACATATCGGGTACCATTGATAAGATATAGATTTACATGTCGAGTATCGTTGATAAGATATAGATTTACATGTCGGGTATCGTTGATAAGATATAGATTTACATATCGGGTACCATTGATTTTATATAGATTTACATGTCGGGTATCGTTGATAAGATATAGATTTACATGTCGGGTATCGTTGATAAAATATAGATTTACATGTCGAGTATCGTTGATTAGATATAGATTTACATGTGGGGTAACGTTAATAAGATATAGATTTACATGTTGGGTACCATTGATATTATATAGATTTACGTGTCGGGTACCGTTGATAAGATATATATTTACATGTCGGGTACCATTGATATTATATAGATTTAC
>JAULCA010446791.1:0-10397 GCA_032360845.1 Crassadoma gigantea | reverse complement strand
TTAGTTTTGACCATTAAAAGCATTTGTTGCAATTAGTTTGAGGTTCGCCCTTATTTAGGACAAATTGACTAGACTATACCCATTGTTATTTATTGAAACGTGAAGACCATCCTCAATACATAGCGTGTCTGAAAACCATTTACAGTAAAACAACTGTTATTAGATCGTGTCGTCCTTATGTTAACTCTAGAACAATTCTGTAATAACGTTACATGTCTAAAATCTGTTTTCGAAAAGATAAGTGTCTCTACAATTTAAGGCTTAAAGGTTTTGGTCTTTTTAATGAAAAATGAGTCACCATAACAACTTTAGATGTTTAAATTGATGTTTATCTTTTATCATTTAGTTTGTTTGACGTGTTTAAATTGCACTTGTTTGTGTCGACAATAAAGGCCTATCTTGTGTTGATGGATCGTTAAGCATGCTATAATAATAAGTGTCGCATTACTTGATTTAAAAGGTGTGAAATGGAGAAAAAGAGTGTTGTTCACTTTTTTTTTTAAATTCATACCTATAGCGACGTGAATCCACTTTAAGTTCGCCTTTGTTTCCTGCGTATTATAGTATACCTAAGTATATCCCAAACCTTTAAGGTTTTATTCAACTTCAGTCAAAATAATCCTAAAATAACTGAACTCACCTGACGGTTTCGGATAAAACTGCTGACCAAACAGGTATCCACTTGTCAGATGATCATTGACCAGCAGGTTTTGGCTACAGTGACTTCAAAGATAATGAAATAGAAAGTCTGAATAGACCTTTAAATATATCATATGTAACATATTAAGTATTCTATATAGTTATATTGAATTATGTTTAAACCAATGTGTTTTTAGTAATTAGTGAGAAGGTTGTCAACGTATTGAATTACCACAATACCAATATGCACCATATTGAAGGGCAAAATTGAATGAAAGACAAACTCCTTACATCTTACAACTTGACAGGATTATGTTATATTAACATGTTGGGTCAATTAAGGACGTGCCTTAATGTGTGTATTGTACATATGCAGGAGGTTATTGATTCAGTTGCCTCTTTGCGATAGCATGGATCTGATGCTGACTTCAAAGTGCTACCTTACTCAAATACTACGCGAAAGCACCTAGCACATTATTCCATTCATCCACATTATAGGACAACACAGAAGCTAGTTGTTGCGGTAACCCTAAATGTTTAATGTACCCTTAGCAGGAGATACAGAAGAAAATCCTCAGGTATTCAGGGGGCCGACAGTAGTCGCTTTTTAGACATGTTGTGGGAAAGAATACAGAAAAAGGACATCAAAAACGTGGAAGAGCATTATAAACCAAAACCAAAACTTATCCGGATACTCATGAATGATAAATGTTTGTCTCGCGTATGTTGCACTGGCTGTGTCGTGGTACTATTAAAGATATTTGCCGGTCTTTCATTTAAGTATTTAAAGTATACAGATTATAAACACATTATTTTCACCTACAGTTCTTCTTTATTGTTATACATTTGAGCAAATGACTAAGCTTATATACCGGTCAGGTAGAAATCGATACAGGCGGCGATTTTTGTTTGTAATCATTTTATTTTCTAATGATTCGGTCCGAGTAAAAAACCTTTCCAACTGCTAAAGCAGAAGGGCTTCTAGTTAAAAATCAGCAACGCTATCACAAGAGATGCTTATTACTTAAAGCAGAGTACAATGTTAAGAGATTTTCAATCTTGAAAATTAAAACTGGATAAACACTTTACAAGAGACTAAGGCAAAGCTATATGGTCGATCATGGAGTGATGAAAATCGATGTACGTTTTTGCGACACATAGGAAAACAGATGATTATGGTGACTTCTTTGAAAAGACTCGAGAGACGTAAAATCATAAACAAAAAACTTACTAAGCGATGCTGTCGTCACAGTTGCGGCATGTATCTGTTCCTGATGCGGCAACATCCATAGTCTTGGAGGCGAGAGTTCCTTTTTCCAAAATTCGAGAGAAAGATATATTATGTTAATTTCATCGCGTTAAATAAACTACTGTCTGTCAAGCACAACCTTGTACTCTAATAGATGGTCAAAATAATGCATATTCCTTTTATTTTAAACCCGGATGTGTGGACTACCGATGCGATTATTGTCTTTTTAAATTGATTATCTTGCCTTGTCCTAACACCATTAAATCCTGATCGCTTCACGTTCACCGTCAAATAGTTTTCAAACATAACCTTAATTAAAACGTATGACACCTCTTCGAAAAGAAACCCCATTAAAACATTGAGTTAATGTTCTATAAACAAAAGACGAATAAAAAACACAATACACCATCGTAATAATTACATTGAAATAAATCTAAGGACTCAATTTGACGCAACAGTAAATTTATACAGGTGTATCAATGATATAAGATGTATCAGCTCCATTTCCTTGAATCCCCTCCTACTGTCGCTACGCTAAATAAGCATTACCGAATTTAAACCTATATCTTACTTAACTTTCGACTTACGAAATATATATTCAAATTTAATCAAGATTTGATTCTTTGTTATGATTAAACAAGTGGCCAAATGGGCCTGCATTGCTCACCTGGTAGTCATTGTTCATCACAAGTACAAATTGCTTGGCATTTAATCGGGTGTTCTTAATTGATTAAAACCAACTTCAAATTGGAAGCATACACCATTCGAAGGTACAAACTGTTTATCATCCAAAAATAATTTCTTTTTTAAGAAAACAAGTTAGAACAATATGGCCTTAATTAAGGATCAAATTTACCAAATGGCTTTAAATACAGGTCCAGGTCATTTCGAGATCTCTTCACAAACATTGTTGTGCTTAATCATAGGAATGTATCAGCTAAATTGCATGATTGTAAGCCTTTTCAGCATTCTTCTGAAATCCCTTTAATGTTTTAACCTATTTGACTTTGACTTCTGTGATCTAGATTAAATACGAGTCGACATTATTTATTTACGCAAAATGTTCAAGCTTAATCATAATAACATAGTACTGTTTTGAATATAGGTCAAGGGCAGTTTTTTTATCAAAATTTGTCAGGCATCCTCTATAAGAACCTACCAGCCAAATATCACGCTTAACATTTTTTAAAAACTTTTAAACGACTTCTTCTGATTAACCAAAATGACCAGAAGCGTGATATTTAGCAAATGGTTCGTAATTAAAAGCCTGCGAAAGATGCGAAAAGAAATGGTTTGGTTTGGTTTGGTTTGATTATGTTTAACGTCCTATCAACAGCTAAGGTCATTTAAGGACGGCCTCCCCTGTGTGCAAGATGCATGTGTGAAGTATATGCGCGTGTATTTTGGGAGGCTGCGTGTTTATCTCCTTCTAATAGCGCGAAACTGATGCCGACTTTATAGTGCTACCTCACTGAAACATACTGCCGAAGAAATCCAGCAGTACGCTCCTAAATTGCTGAGTGTTAAGCGGGAGTAGTAACTACCACTTTTATAGACTTTGGTTTATCTCGGCCAGGGGGAAGAAACCAAAGCCTTCCTCACAGGGGCGAGCGCTCAACTTATGCCCAAAAGTGAGGCATTGTCAAGGTAGACATGAGGAAGCAGAAAGTTGTTTAGAAAGAAGAGAAAAGATAAGATCCCAAATTTAGTCGCCTCTTACGATCATGCAATGGGGGCAGCAGGTACAATTGTTAAGCCCTACCTACAGGGACGGATCAGGGGGGGAAAGTCAGCTATTTCCCAAGGCAATATTATTGTTATACGCTATTCATATGTGCACCCCTGCATACTATAATGTTTACCACTGTGTTTTTTGCTCATGGAATACTCGTTTTACGACCTCAATTTTGGTGGAGAATCGTTTATAGACCAAGCGTACGTACTTCTAAATGACACCGAACTTGTTTGCTAAACTTGAATCAAACGGAAATATTGAAACATTATGCCAAAAAAAAAAAAGTCTACAAGCCGAATTAAAAAATGCATAATGAAAGGAACATTCTCAAAAATTACCATACAATCCAGTTGGTCCCTTCATCTTAGAATTTAAAAAAAAATTGTATGCAGTGACGATTGAAGGCAAGTTATAAATGTTCCCGAGCGGGCGGTTCTTGTCACAAATGATGTTACAAATACGCGATATTTACAAGGACCTTGTATGCCACCATTGTACCGATAAAAAAAGTAAGCTCACCGAATCTTAAGAAAGACTCTCCACCATTCACCATCATCTCAATCCAGTTTGTGTTGCTGTAGAATGACTGTATAATCATCAGACATTTCCCCACTTTATCAACCAGCGGTTTTAATGATGTATCACTCAACGTCCCGGGCGATAGAATGGAAGCAATCTCTAGTCTGGTGGCCTGTACGAGACTTTCAGCTGTATATTCAAAAGGAAAAAAACACCGAGTCATAAGAGTAACAATTGTATTCTTTCAACGAAATGTTTAATTGCAAATTTCCATATTTTTATATTTGGCAGATAACAATTTTAGCAACCAGACTACATTTTGTATAGAAATTGTACCTCAATCAGTTGTTATGTTAACCAAAACACGAGGAATATAAAACTCTAGCAAATTGTAGACCGATTTAAATGTCAACATATCCACCAACCTTCACGTATACGCTCAGAGTTGACAGTGTAGTCCGGATTCGTACGAAATGTTTTATAGACATTCATTACGGCTGCTGCAAATTCTCGACCTCTCTGTTTGTAATCTTCGTAGCTGTTGGTATCTGCATTTACAGCGCAAACATTTAAGAATCATAATTCCTCGTATGATAGAGATAAAAAGGTAAAAAAAGAAAAAATATACCGACTTCAGTACTAACATTCATGTTTATTTTTTGTTTCTTGTTTTTTTTTTATTATTTAAATTTCTCACAAAAAAAAATACGCAGACAGCTGTCAAAAAGAAAGAGCAGAGAAGCAATCAAAACAAATAGACCCATTGTTTTGAAATACGGGCTGTAAATAAATTAAGGTTTCCATTCATAAACTACAAACAAAATTTAACTGCACGATGATTATATATGTAATGTATTGTATATCTGACTTCAAGAGAAATATCGTATAATCATGATATATAGCCAAAACTTCAGTATATTGGAAAATAACATATGATAATGTTAACAAGTATTTCTCTTGATAAACGACTCATTTAAAAATGTGAGAATAATCCTCTTTGCGAAAGTCATTCAATGTATAGTGGGCAAGAATGTACTTCCGGCGATGGTGACAACTTGTAAGGGGAAAGCCAAGTCTAATTCCAGCGGTTATACACATATTGACTACATTTGATAATTTTATTATGTTCTCCTGTTTGTGAACTATCTATCTACAATATTGTTAGTTTTCTTTGTAATCAATTCCAATGATGATGAAAATATAAAATATTGCCATCGTCATTGAACATTTACTGCAATAAGTCCGCAGCGGAACACTCTCCGGGGTCTTCAAAATATGTATTTGTATAGATCTGCTATCCCCATTAAATGTATTTCTTTTCCTATATTTCCTGTCTTATTTTCTTTCCGTCTGCTTTCGGTGTCATGTGTTGTCTCCCTAGGCAACCATCCTCTAATAACCCTGGCTGTTGCGAAGCCGTGAATCCCCAAACAGACGAGCGAAAGCATTTGTATAGTTATTTTTGGATGGCGGTGTATCAGGAAAGTGCAATATATGTTACTAGAAATAATAAATAAGAACCAACAAAAGGCTTCTATAACATTTCTTTGTTCTAAGGCTGTCGAAACCTTCTGTTTACAATCAATTACCTTGTTGTTTTAGGACCCTAAAGTTTCAAGTTGTTTGTGGTAACAAACTGGTTATTGTTAATGTGGCTTGTCAAACATGGACGTCGCTTTTTTGCTGATAGATATTACTAGAAACAACACCGATCGCAAACAGTGATTACTGTTTGTATCAATACGTAAAGTACATTTTGCTCAGGAGCCTCAAGTGTTAACACGAAAAAATATATAAGTAAAACATTTTCAGTGAAAATTAGCTCATTAACCAGAATATATATTGATCAAAAATAATATGCTGATCAAATGTGCCGATTTTAGGCAAATTCAAATTATTAAGATGTGCATGACGATAACATTGTCCAATAAATTAAATTTTAAGGACTCTCGAATATCCTGCATACAAATGGTTTATACCATTAGATTTTGAAACTGTGAGAGAAGAGAAAATTGAAAAAAATATATCTGGTTGCTTAGCTGTGTATTTTTTCCCCGTGTTTAAACTCTCCAATTCAGTTTTATTTGAGTCAAGCTTTGTATTGTGAAGTCAGGCCGATGAACAATGAATTTATTAACTGACTAATAATGTTCCATTCTCAGAAAAAGTGTAAAAAATCCATTATTATTGATACAGACTTAAATTAAAATTGTTACATATTTGAAAGGTAAACAAGAACGAATTAGCCTTTAATATATATGATAATACCGATCAAACACCGGGTGTTACGCTATAGAATTGAAAGGTTTTATAATAGACATAACATAGAGGAAATGATATGTTTATAATATGCGCGAAGCAGGCGAGTTGAGGAAGTTCAAGTTTCCAGAAACTTACTTGATATAAAACATCAGGACAAGATACTGACAGAATATTTACACAGAAGGAAACATGTTCTCAAACAGCCAGGATCATATCATAAGGGGACGAATGCATTGTTTGAGTTGTTCTTGTCACTTGTATGTGCTAGAATGTGTGTCCTACTCTGTCCCTGCAGGTAGGGCGTAAGAATTGTACCTGCTGCCCCCATTGCATGATCGTAAGAGGCGACTAAGTATGTAATCTTATCTTTTCTCTTCGTTCTAAACAACTTTCTTCTTACTAATGTCTCCCTTGACAATGCCTCACAGCTGTTTGTGTCTCCTGTGACGGATTGAAGTTGATAACTCATGTCTCCGTTCCCGGACTAGTTCCGTTCCCTTCTCTATATTTGCGATCCTTACACAAATAGATAATGTCAGACCCGAATTTTATTTTGTTTATAGTTTACTTCGCATGACTTGTGGCCAGAAGTTAAGCGTTCGCCACTGCGGTGGGGATCTCAACCATTTCCAAGAAATCAACTTTTTTGGCCCCATCCCTTACCCCGGGGGGTTAGCCCTACTATTTGTGCAATATTGAATCCCCGCCTCCCATAAATACTTCCAACCAAATCGATATCCATGACATAGTGCTACAGAAGAAGTCGTTTGTAGAAATGTAGCCAAAATGGTCACTTTTGAGGGTCAGCCCCACCATTTGTACAATTTTAAACCCCACCACCTAGGAATGTTTTTAGTCAAATATAGTTGACATCCATCTCTAAGTTCTAGAGAAGAAGTCGCTAAAAGCAATATAGCCAAATAACCCTTTTTCGCCCCACCCCTCAGCCCCGCCATTTGTACATTTTTTAAATGCAACCAATTAGGGATTCTTCCAGTCAAATTTAGTTAAATTCCATTTATTGGTTAAGAAGAAGTCATTTAAAGCAATTGTTGACGTACGGACGACGGACGCCATAGGATAAAGACACATCTACGAATTTACATAACATCTGTTTTGCAGAATAAGGGTAAGGGTTCCAGAATCACTCATAAGGTAAAAGATATATACATATATTTATATTGGAGCTCTTTTAAACATTTAACGGTGCCGCGCATTTACTGTAATTATAAATGGTTTGGTTTTGGTTTTATTTTGTTTAACGTCCTATTACAGCTAATGTCATTTAAGGACGCCCCCCTCCCGTGTGCAAGATGCATGCGTGTAGTATGTGCGTGTGTATTTCGGGAGGCTGCGATATGCTCTGCAATTATTAATGAATTTGATAGACTGCAAGTTAGGTTATTAATAAAATCGGCTGATGGACATCGGCAAGCTTTACTTAGTTGTTTATATTTACCTAAGGTATGGTTTTAAAACTGATCAATCGATCATCTGTTTATTGTACTTGTCACCTCACTGAAATAACATACATTTCATATCCTTTCAATATTTCTGTGTTTCAATGCAATGTTAACATTTGTTTTGATATTAGAAACTTTTCACGAAATTAACAAATCCGAGTCTAGCTATGCAATGACAGAAAAAAGGTCATGCCTTTCGTTTTTACGTAAACAAAAGATTAATTGACCGTTTCAGTACAAATATTTATTTCTATATTTCGGAGCCTCATACGATTTCAATTAACGCTAATAAAGTGTTGTTATTCGCTAAAAAATGCTTTAATTCAGCCAGTTTTTTTTTAAATGCATTCCCCTTTTCTTATAACATGTATTGAGTAAAGAAATTGAGATGTATGTCCAAACAAATTATATCAATAGACTTTAAGAAATGTCAGATTTAATTGAAATAAGCCGTATCCTGTTTTGTATTCCTAAAGAGGACACTTTGAAATAAAATAGAACTGTGTTATCAGAAAGATCAGTATATCAATTTTTCAACAATATATCAAAACAAACTATGCAGTAGCTATCAAACTTTGCAGTAGCTATCAATGGATCGATAAATAACTAGAAAAAAAACTTACCCGATCCGAAAAATTCTTTGACAATTTCGTTATGGACTGTCTGTGTGGTGTTCAGAATACCAGTGGATGTGAGGAAATGTGCAGCTGCCCTGTCGACCCCCTCTAGTGTTATACTGTCATGGGTGTACATCGATGGGTCATCTCCTTGACCAATGGTCGGCTTAAACGCCACAGTCGCCACAGCTAACATTGAACACACACACAGCAACACATACACCGCCATGTTTAATGTTTTTCCACTATTTGTCCTTAGCGTACAATGTACTTTTTCAAGAAATGTTAAAATAACTTGTGATTATTTTATTCCACGTTATCCGATTCAGTAACTTCGCAATCTTCGTGTTACCATCGCTAAGTAGTTTTGTTGTAAGGTTTTTAAAAAATGTGTGCTGTAAAATCGATTGAATATTATATCTTTTTTAGCCTCATGACCAAGTGATCCTGTGTAAACATTGGATGTGATAGTGTGCCAGGTAACATATCTATGTACTTCCTCGTTCACTTCATTGGTCAAAAATTGATATTTAGAATGGGGCAGAAAACATTGCCTTATTACTAACAATAAAAAATGTAATCTTTGGTTTGTGGTATTAGTTGTAAAGGGTTAAATACCCTTTCAACAGCTAAGGTAATTTTAAGTTCATGCCTTCATGTTTGTTGTGTGCCAGGTAATAAATTTGTACTTTCCTGTTCAATCCATTGGTCAAAAAATGATATCCATACGAGTTACGTGTTTGTTACGGGACAGGGAAGGTCGCCTTATCACTAACAATAGAAATTTAAGAGTTACTGTCAGGAACTGCCACCTTTGTTTTCTGGTTTTAGTTTTATTGGATTAACCGCCCTTTCAACAACTAAGTACATTTATGTTCTATATTGTATGGGCAAACATACATGTATGTGTGCTGGAGATAGGGTATGTTTGTATATTTGCTTCCTTGTGATGGCAATGATCTGATGTCGACTTTATAATGCTACATACCTGAAATACCGCACCGTAGGCACCAAGCACAGCATCCGGCATGGTCACATTATACCGACAACGGGTGCACCAGTTGTTGCAATTCCCCTAAATGCTGAAATTTAAGCAGGGAAAACAACTAAACAGTGCAACTATCAATAATCTGATTCCTTTATGTACAAAATGCTGTCCCTGCAGATAGGACGTAACAATTGTACCTGCTGCCTCCATTGCATGATCATAAGGAGCGACTAAATTTAGAATCTTATCTTTTCTCTTCTTCTAAACAACATTTTTTCCCTAGTATCTCCCTTCACAATGCCTCACTTTTGGCCTCTAAGTGAGCGTTTGCCCCTGTGAGGAAGGCTTTGGGTTCTGTCCCCTGGCCGAGACAGAGACTTTAAAAAATGGTATTTTTTCACTCCTTCTTAACGCTTAGTAAATTGGGAGTGGGACGACTGGTTGTCATTATCATGTGAATAGGTGGAGTATCCTGCTGGGTGTCTTCGGCAGTATGTTTCAGTGAGGTAGCACTATAAATCGGCATAAGTTCAAAGCTATCACAAGGAGACAAACGCGAGCATATCGCAGCCTTCCAAAACACACACGCATACATTACACACATGCATGTTGCACACAGGAGTGGCCGTCCTTAAATGACCTCGACTGTTAATAGGACGTTAAACAAAATAAAACCAAACCCATGATGCACACGCATGCATCTTGCACACAGGGGATGTCGTCCTTAAATGACAATGGCTGTTGATAGGACGTTTAACAATAAAATGCCCATTATATTAAGGTCTGTGTATAAATTTTGGTGTTAATGTTCGTATGTCCCATTTTACTGTATTGTTGGCCCTAAATGACCCACATACCAATGGGCTGTTAAACAATACAAAATAAAGCAAATGGTGTATAAGTTTTGTAGTGTCGCATACAATAT
>JAULCA010446769.1:0-10397 GCA_032360845.1 Crassadoma gigantea | reverse complement strand
CTGCCGAAGACAGCCAGCAGGACATCCCACCAGGTCACATTATACTGACAACGGGCGAACCAGTCGTCCCACTCCTAAATTGCTGAGCGGCATCTGATCCGCGATATCAAAAGGAGATAGCTACAACACACCGTCTCCAGCGCACATGCACGCATACCCGACACTGATTTATGCACGTACTTGTGAAAAATACTGATAAGACGGTTAACAATCAAATCAAACAATAAAAGTGCGTAAAAAATGTATGCCTTTGAAGTAGCTCAAAATGTCGACATGCTATCAATAAAAATAAACAAAGAAACATTTACAGTGGCACCTATCTTTTAATATATTTTGAAATATTGTACCCACGGTAATAATAAAAATGTACTTCTTTTTATTTCTTTTTAGTTGACGTTCGACTAGTTGGCGGGAACCAATCCGCGGGTAGGGTCGAGATTCTACATGATGGCACATGGGGAACAATCTGTGATGATCGCTGGGACAATCTTGAAGCTGCAGTGGTCTGTAGGCAACTTGGATACAGGTAAATTAATTGAAAGGTTGTTATTGTCAATCCTAAAAATAGTCTGGATATTCGTTACAACGAAATTAGTTGAACTTTAATTCTGCACCTCAGTATCTGAATATCTGGATTCAATGTGATGCTTAATTTACAATAAGTGTCAGATTATTTATAGGGTGCAAAAACAAATAGGTGACCTGTCACCAATCGGTATACATAAATTGAATATAAATCCTCACATTGAAACAAATCACTGACACGCCTAATTATCTTCAGATCATGTTTGAAGTTTATTTTATAAAAATAATTTTAGATTTTAATAAGTATTCAAATTTCTTGCCAAAAATGTTTTAAATATATCTCAGAGGTTATACCAGTTCAGATGTGGTTATCACAAAAAATACGCCAGTTAAATACACACATAACAGTTTAAAGCGCTATGCTCATCCAACATCCTAGCTCTCCATCGATGTCAGAATTCATGGAAACGAATCGGTAGATAAAGGTGCAAAAGTAGCACTTTACATGCAATCAACCAACCTTTTTAATTATCTTTTAAATCCGACATTATCATCAGGAACCAGGAATCAATTACATTATTATATTATATTTACTATTATTATCGGACCAGATCCTGCTTCCTGCACCTACACACGCAAGCACACATACACAACAAAAATAACATAATAAACAACAAAGATTGCCAGATTCAATCGATGTGATTCATAAATTTCCAGAAAACGGTAGAGAGAATGTCGTCCTTATGATACTTTTTCTGAAATTTGCGATAAAATACTTGCGTAGACTCTTGCTGGTAGGGCGTAAGAATTGTACCTGCTACGCCCAGAGTATGATTGTTAGAGGCGACTAAATTTTGATATTTTCTTTCTAAACCACTTTCTTCTTCCTAATGTCTCCCTTGACAATGCCTCACTATAGGGAAGGCTTTGCGGTCTGACCTCTGGCAGAGACATACTATAGTTTGTAAAATGATAATGTATACTCCTGCTTAACGCTCAGCAATTTATGAGTGGGACAACTGGTTTTCGCGTTGTCAGTATAATGTGACCGGGTGGGGTATCCTGCTGGGTTCTTAAGCAGTATGTTGGTATCAGTTCCGCGTTATTACAAGGAGACAAACACGAACATATCGCAGCCTTTCAAAACACAAGCGTGTACACTACACACATGCATCTTGTACATAGGGGAGGCCGTCCTTAAATGATAATTACTGTTCATAGGACGTTAAACAATACTAAACCTAAACCAATCAACATTTATGTTGCATAGACGGCATCCACAATACTAAACAAACGAAACTACGTCGCCAGTAAAACGGATATTAGCGAGTGTATCATCACGATATGCCACCGCAATAATGCGGACAATATATGTTGGTGATATTGTCGCAAGCTATTTTGATTGACTAATCAAATGTCGTCTAAAATTTCAAATGAATAAAATTGATGCGTAATTGCTTTGGCTAGGAGGTAAACCAATTCGTTATTCATGCGACAAACACATGACTGTGCATGGCATATTGATCGAATATGTCAATTTTAGATAGTTTCGAAACCAATGTTCTGATGTGCCTAAAATGAAACGTTGTTCCATACAAGAGATATGTCAAAGATATATGCGTTTATGTCATTCAACTTCAATCAAAATGTAATGTTATACACTTATATGTGCAGTTGTTAACCTTTTACTTTTCTGTTCGTTTTAAAGTATTAAGCTTTGTACATGTCCTTTAGAATTGTTGTGAGGCCTAATATGACATAACCGTTTCTGTGCCGTTAAGCTATGTAGAATTTGGGATTTGCTTTTGCACCCTCTATTTTGGGACACAACAGTTAACAAGATACCTAGCATTTGGTATTAATGTTGAATGTTCCCCATATGAGGAAGGTAATGGGTTCTTTCCCCAGCTCGGGACATACCAAACGCCTTCAAAATGGTAGTTGGTATTCCTTGCATAATATTCATGTTCTCCCGTTGTCAGTATAATGTTACCGGGCGGAACCCTGCGCGGAGTCTTTTAGGCATATTGTTTCAATTAGGAATCAGTTCTGCGCTATTACAAGGAGGCAATACCACCAACATGATTTAGCACACATATACGGATGCAAATATACTCAAAAACTATGGAGGCACGTCCAATTTAGAAGTGAGACGACTGGTTTGCCTTCCTCACAGCGGATACAATTCTTATGTCCTACCTGCAGTTTTTTTTAATTTTTATGGTTGCAGCAATAACGCCAAAAATACTTCCTAAACGCAAGTGGGGTAAAAATTACTTTAGTGGCTAAATTTTGTTTCAGCTAACAATACAACTGTTTACCTGTATAGCCAGGTAAGGATTCACTACACTAGGCCTTGGGTATCCTATACCCAAAATACCTGACCACAGTTTGCACTCAGAAAGCATGCAAATTGTATTAAAGCAAAGTCAACCTAAATAAATTGTGGCATGAACAATATTTTACCCCATATGCGTTTAGCAAAAAACAGGTGGCGTTATTAAAAAGGGTTTCACAAATACCTCGGTAGGTTTTCATTACATATATATCCGAGTAATGAATTGTATATGTAAAAATATTTTATCGTGTAATAAAAGCTGGGTTGATGCAACCATAAAAAATTACAAAAACACTTTTTCTTCTTAAAAAACACTTTTGGGAAAAAAATATGAAATTGTGAATCGTTTGTTCACAAATGAAACGTGCAAACACAATTGAAGCTTGTTGCTCTTTAATTTTTACACATGAAAATTAAGTCTGTTTTATACCAAAAGCTAACGTAGCTCCCCTTTAAATGCTATGTCATATGTGTTCTGTGTTTTTATACATGTTGCCCTCCTAAATTTCATGAATTTTACAATATTTGCATGGACGGGGGAGCTTGATGATTATGTCCTTGTTTTAAATCAAATTATATTTACATCCGTTATCACTGTTCACATAGCGATGGACAACCCACTGTATCTGCGTACTTCGGACAAGGTTCAGACCCAATTTGGATGGATGACCTGGCCTGTTCTGGAAACGAATGCATGTTATCTGCTTGTAATTTCCCTGGTTGGGGAGTCGAAAATTGTGGACATACCGAAGATGCCGGTGTTATATGCATAGGTAAGTCCATTTTGATTAGCAAAACTGGTCCGATACTAAAAGCGACGCACTCACCACTTGATCATAAATTCATTGTATCTGGATACATAAAAATAAGAAACAAAAGGTTAAAATATGTTAAGATGTCGAAATATATTGTTTATCAAATATACCATATCTTATTCAAATTAATTGAATGTAAATAATCCTAGATTTACTGCACAGAAACTATCGAATAAATGTTTCACAGAAGGCGCATTATAGAACCTCACATATTTGTTTACAAGCATCGTAAATGGGCATCACATATTATTATATTACATTATCTTCATCGATTGAATAAGCATACAAAATAATGTGTTGTCAAGTTAATTAGAGCAACGTCTGCCACACGACCAGGCTGAAACAAATCTGTTTATTCATTCGATCTTTATGTATGTATGATATTTGAACTTTCCTCTCTATTTGATTTGCAGGTAATTAAGCTGCCGCTTGTCCCGTGAAAGAAATTACATTCCCTTTCCAGTTGGCTTTGCTACCAGGGGGCTTCACTCTGGAAGAGAGTAGAACAAAACTGTTATTTAAGAGAGGACATTTTTCACTCTGAAAACATGTTTATTGCATGAACGGAAAAAGACGCACGATGATATCAAAGAAGAGTTTTATTTAAAATTATGATGATTAGAATGATCTTTCCGTTAATGTAGTAGGTATAGTTTCATAGAAGGATCTTAGCAATTTAGTTCACTGGGCATTTAACGGCAAAATGGCAAGGACAGTCTCCAGGAGCATGACCTTGGAGTGAATATCATTAAGTCTTCTGTCAGTAGAATACTGAGAACTACATGTACACGATGCTTGGTAGTTCACAAATAGGGCCAGCTCGCCACGTAACAGACCGTAATATACCAGCCGCCTTTAAGAAACTTATCCAAAAACAACAGTTATCTTAGAAGCACAGAATTTAAATAAACCTATTAAAATAACAAAAGTACTACATTTAAAACCTAGATTGGAATAACACAATGTGGACTTGTAACATTTGTGAGTTCTTTGTACACTTGCTGTATATCTAACAAAGCTTTAACCGCTATTTCTAGCTGATGAAGTTATGGCTGAAAAAGGGTTTCTTATTCAAGACTTATTTTAAAATAACTCTCTCTGATAATTGCTTCTTTTGTTTGGGTGAAAAGGGCAAGTTTTTAAAACTAAGTTTGAAAAGAACACTATAAATTGCTGGCTTCGTATTCATGTCGAACTTGCAACTACACGTATAAAATAATATCACATTTTGAAGGAGTTATTCCTCTGCCATGACTGCATCTATTAACCAGATGGGGACGGTTTGTTCTATACTTATAAGTATAAGAGGGCCATTGTTCTAATTTGTGTTAAAAAGACATTATGTACAAAACAAATCTTTGGACATCTAGTAGAAATAGTTACTTGTATGCATTTCACTTTCAATTTTCTTTGATTTTGTAATAAATTTTATTTTAGATATATTTGCTTTCATTGTGTTTTTGAAACATCGATGCACATGAACTTTTAAGTTTATCCGTCACTTTAAGGTGAACAAAAATATGTGTTCGTTTCCACTTACACTTTTTCTCAATTTTTTAAACTGTTATATGTGTTTACTAAAATATGTATGTAAAATGAACAAAATCTACCGGGGAAAAGTAATAAACATCTGAAAGGAAATATAAAACTTCTAGAATTAGAAGTAAAGGTCAGTTGGAAAAATGAAGACCTTTTTTCTGAACTGTTTAGATTTAATAATGAGAAGAGATGACTATGACAAAATCAACATCAGCAAGTTACACATATATGAGCCATTGTGAGAGGAAATTACTGTATTGCACTAACGAGCTTCATTTTAAGTTTTATTTAGTATAAAAGGTAAATTTATTGTTAAGGATAAAGTACAATATACAAATGACCCTATTAATATGTAGGTTTCTCGTGCAACAAGTACACAAAGTTGCAATTCACACAATAAATGTACTTCAATGACTGTTGATCGACGTTTTTACAAATTTTACTTCATTTCAGAATATGAGGAAGGGATTTTTTAAAAATGAAATCTTTCTAAAAACAATCTGATACACTTAAATTTCAGTTATCAAAATTTACTCCTTCTTTGTGGTAATCTCCTAGCATATTACGAATAAGTCGCATCACTGCAATCCAGTATGGTTTAATTTTGTTTAATGTCCTATTAACAGCTGAGGTTATTTAAGGACGGCCTCCCCTGTGTGCAAGATGCATGCGTGTATTGTATGCGTGTGTATTTTGGGAGGCTGCGATATGTTCGTGTTTGTCTATTTGTGGTAGTGCAGAACTGATGCCGACTTTATAGTGTTACCTCACTGGAACATACTGTCGAACACCCATCAGGACGCCCCACCCAGTCACATTATACCGACAAGAGGCTAACCAGTTGTCCTACTCCTAATTTGCTGAGCGTTAAGGAGGAGTAGAAACTACCATTTTTGAACTCTTCAAACGAATCTTTGTGTGGGCACTGTCTTTGTTACAGTCCATTATCGGGAGTATCTTCCTATCTTGAGATGTTCTTTGAATACTTGTTCTAATTACAAACCCTCACATGTACACATTGTTGCCCGTAATTTTTGCATATAATATTGCTGTTACTAGTTCCCGTTTAACCCAAATTTCGTTGAAGCAGTTTGAAGATTTTTTTTTCTTTCAAGAGCAGCTGTCCAAATCTGCCTTCGGACACATGGGCCTTATCCTGTGTCTTCTATATAGATCTCATAACTTGTTTTAACTTTAGTTCTGAGTTTCTCGCTATATTTCAGCAGTAAGAGCAAGATCAGTGTGAAAGCCCATAAATTGATCTATTTTAAATGGATTTGACACAGCATTGTAAAAGTATGGCTGTTTTAGCAAAGTAAAGACTGACAAAATTCCCATTGCTCTTCATAATTAATGACACTATTATTTGAAAGCAATCGTTTTCGTTGACATGAGAGCACTGGTTCATAAATAGATCGGGAGTTTCCTGTAGTATTTGCAGCTCGTAGAATTCTCAAAATATGTGCATCGCTTCTAATTGCAGTTATTTGTGTAACAAGTGTGGAAGCACAGTCTATACTAGGTACAGTTATTGGTTCCTGTGTAATAGGGCCCGTTGTCAGTATAATGTGACCGGGTGGGGTCTCGTGCTTGGCGTCTTCAGCAGTATGTTTCAGTGAGGTAGCACATTAAAGACGGCATCTCCCGGAAAAAGAATTTTGATTTGACAATTTTTGCAAAACTTATGCCCTTTTGTTCATTTCAGTATTTTATCTTTGTCCGGAGATTTTCTTCTACCTTTTTCATTGATATCTTTGAAAATTTGTACGCTATATACTCATGATATGTTGTTGTTTCCCTGGAAATAATTTTGATTTGACAATTTTTGCAAATAAATTGTTTATTTCAGTATTTGATTTATTTTCGGCAATCTCCTCCAACATGTTTCAACGGTTTTGGTTTCATTTTGTTTAACGTCCTATCAACAGCTAAGGTCATTTAAGGACGGCCTCCCCTGTGTGCAAGATGCATGTGTGTAATGTATGCGTGTGTATTTTGGAGGCTACGATATGTTCGTGTTTGTCTCCGTGTGATAGCGCGGAATTGATGCCGACATTATAGTGCTAACTCACTGAAACATACTGCCGAAGACATCCAGCAGTACGCCCCCACCCGGTCACAATATACGGACAACGGACGAATCAGGCGTCCCACTCCTATATTGCTGAGCGTTAAGCAGGAGTAGAAACTACCATTTTTAAAGACTATGGTATGTCTCGGCCAGGGGACAGAACCCAAAGCCGATCTCTTTGAAACTAATGTATTATAATATATAAAGTATATATCCATTATAATCATAATATGAAGTTGTGTCTCCCTGAAAAGAACATAATTTGTGGAAATCATCTTGAATTAACTTTTTACTTTAATGCACTTGCTATAATATGCATTATGATACATGATATGATTGGAATCACAGAATGTTTCACAAGGATTAGGTGAAAAACATTAATTACTATTTCCAGTTAACTATAGAGATATGCTGATGTGACTGTTGCAAGTGATTGCCAGAATCCCTTGATATATATATATATCTAATAGGAAGATCTAAGGATCACTTTGCAATTTATTAATTGATGTTAGATTTCTATGGTAGTATGTATTGTGAAAGAGTGCTTAGGAAATACACGCTGGTCTTACACTTCAATATAATAGGATACTCTGCCATCAATCCATATCTTTTATATTAATAACATATTTCAGAAAATATTTGTCATTGTTGTTCCCTGATGTTTCTTTTTGGCCAGCCAAATGATTGTATTTCAGCTCAACATGCCTTGACGGATTTTGAGTTCCAGGGTTCGAAGGACAAAATCACCGCTATTATCTTTAGAAAATTGAGGTATTTTCATCGAACTTAAAACATCTTAAAGGACTATAATATCTAGGATCAATAACAAGATTACCATTAACTATATTTAGTAAGTCATTGTTAGCAATCTAGCGACTTCGTCAAACTACCTTTGGCATAATTTGTTTTATATTGATCGAATTTGAAGAATAAAACGGTGAATGGGTCTGTATCGCTTGTCATGCCTTAGGTTCAACAACAATAGTTGCAATTATGGAACAAGTTATAAACAACAAGTGTAATGTAATAGAAAACAAGAAAATCCAGAGGTTTTTCCATGCCTTCTCACATTTTCCTTTGCCTTTTCATGGGACGACCGGTTCACCCGTTGTCAGTATAATGTGTCCGGGTGAGATGTCCTGCTGGCTGTCTTCGGCAGTATGTTTCAGTGAGGTAGCACTATAAAGTCGGCATCAGTTCCGCGCTATCACACGGAGACAATACACGAACTACCGCAGCGTCCAAAATATCACACGCATACACTACACACATGCATCTTGAACACAAGGGAGGTCGTCCTTAAATGACCATAGCTGTTGGCACGACGGTAAACAATACTTAACCAAACCAAACATAAAATTCCTGAGCGTTAAGATGGAGAAGTATAGTTGTAAGTATAATTGGTTGCCTTTGACCCAACAGCGAGTACAGTTAGCCCCGTAGAACATCTACAAATGATATGAATACAATAAATGCTGTATAACCCAGGGTTTTTGAAATTTTCCCTTGTACCTGCTACCCCCATTGCATGATCGTAAGAGACGAGTAAGTAAGAGATCTTACCTTTACTTTTCTTAACAACTTTCTTCTTCCTAATGTCTCCCTTGACAATGCCTCACTTTTGGCCATAAGTTGAGCGTTTGCCCCTGTGAGGAAGGCTTTGGGTTCTGTCCCCTGGTCAAGACATACCAAAGTCTACAAAAATGGTAGTTTCTACTCCTGCTAAACGCTCAGCAATTTAGGAGTGGGACACTGATTCGTCCGTTGTCAGTATAATGTGACAGGGTGGGATGTCCTGCTTGCTGTCTTTGGCAGTATGTTTCAGTGAGGTAGCACTATAAAGTCGGCATCAGTTCAGCACTATCGTAAGGAGACAATACACGGAACATATCGCAGCCTCCCAAAACACACACGCATTCACTACACGCAAGGGAGGCCGTCCTTAAATTACCTTAACTGTTAATAGGACGTTAAACAAACAAAACAAAAAATAAACCAATTATGAAAAATTGCTGTTGTATGATTTGACTAATGACGTCATTGCGGCCATATTTGATTCCTGACCTTTTTGAAATGTTACCTATACGCTTTAAAGAGTTTTAACAAGAGTGGTGCCATCATAAAATAAATTACATACAAAATCATCACAACTGAAAAACCCTAATGAATAATATACCGTGACTGTTTCGACGGCGCCTTTAAGTGCATATCGGCCCCAGACATCTATTTGTATAGATCGTTTAATTATAATATGTACCGGCTGAATGGGGTACCTTGGACAACACACCATCGGAAATATCAATTAAGCATACTCAAAAATGTACATTAATTAGCTTTGGTAGGGAAAGCGTGACACTCTCTCAATGAATTTATACAAGATAGCAAAATTAACATTTTAACATTTATATGTACAAATTGTATTATATGTACAATTTAAATTCTGTAACAAATCAACATGCCTTTTTAGGAAGAATCCCTTACTACTTGTAAGCAATATAGTTTATAGCTAACCTGCCTGAAGGGCTAGTAAGCTTATGCCACGGTGCGGCGTCCGTCGTCCGTCCGTCAATTTTTTTATGCTATTTGTCATAAAGCTCCCTTGGTAAAAGCCCGACAAATTTTGAGAAAAGAAAAGACCTTGACCTACTTTCAAGGTCACAGGGGTCAAATTTGTTAAAACCTTTAAACGACTTCTTCTGATTAACAAAAAGGCCGAGGAGCATGATATTTGGCTGATAGGTTCCCAGGATAAAGCCTGAAAAAGTTGCGAAAAGAAATGACCTTGACAAATATTCAAGGTCACAGGGGTCAAATTTGTTAAAATCTTTAAACGACTTCTACCGACCAACCAAAAGGCCCAAAAGTGTGATATTTCGCTGATAGGTTCCTAGGATGAAGCCTGACAAAGTTTGCGAAAAGAAATGACCTCGACCCATATTCAAGGTCACATGGGTCAAATTTGTTAAAACCTTTAAACAACTTCTTCTGATTAACCAAAAGGCCCAGAAGAGTGATATTTAGCTGATAGGTTTCTAGGATGAAGCCTGACAAAGTTTGCGAAAAGAAATGACCTCGACCCATATTCAAGGTCACAGGGGTCAAATTTGTT
>JAULCA010446746.1:0-10398 GCA_032360845.1 Crassadoma gigantea | reverse complement strand
ATCCTCGATATCCAGGGGTTACGTTTACTTTCGCTCTCTACACCCCTGGAATATGTCATAGCAAAATTGAAGGCTCGATGTGCGCCAACTTGATGATGAGACAAGAAGACTAGTTCGATCCTTTGTTAAACATCAAAAGGACCTCGCGGTCACGTAACGGTAAACATTGACAGGCTTTGAAGTCGGGCGTCCCTCCTTTGCAATCTTCAAAGGGCATGTATCAGTCTAGCAATTGGTCAGTTTTTTTTACCTGAGACTAAATCTTCGTGCTTTAAATTTTGCTTTGACATATTCCAGGGGTGTAGAGAGCGAAAGTAAACGTAACCCCTGTATATCGAGGATGATGAAATGTAAGATTTTAAAAAAAATTCCACAAAATTTTCCAATTTAGTCATTTCTCAACTTTTCAGATGCGTTCATGATGACAATCACATGTTTATCTGCCGCTTCTACAGCATATTATAATAATATGAAGTGTGAATCTATTTAGCGATGTCATGTAGAAGCAAAACAAAACAGAAAACTCCACGCATCATGAACATACAAATGCAGAACTGGAGCACAAACATCAATACAACAAACAGCAACATCAGGAACCAATGAGACACTAGAACAACAGGAATGGCAGTCTGAGGTCTTTTCACTACCTAAACGGGAGTTAGTAATGCATACTTGAAGCTCTTCACGATTAAACAAGTGAAATTCATACAACCCTTTATAAATCTGGATATTTTATTGCCTGTGGTTGCCATAAAAAAACAACGTCTAGGGAAAAAGAAATAAAATAAACAACAGCTTGAGAATTGTAATTGGAAAGTCGCTTTTTTCAACAAGGTGCAGTGCACTTTATCGCCATCAGACTTAAATGTGTTTTTAAACATTATGGAACGATGTCATCACTACGCCTTTGACTTCCGGGATATTTTTTGCACACTTCGGTCTACGAAAGTTAGATTCTTTACAACTGTTTCGCACTGCTGATTCACTGACATATCTCATACAAGTCTCATATACTAGATTGGCCTCTAGAATATTGAATTGTTAAGAAAAAAATACACTTCTAACGATTTTGTTCACTTGAATATCTGATTCTACAGTTCTAAACTTAACAGGGAGATAAGCTAGAAGTAAAATGCAGTCTAGGAATTCTTCATAAAAACTAAGGGGCTGGTAGCCAGTCTACTCATGTACGAGCGTCAAGCATCTGTTTACCTGATTACTCGGTTCTACTTTCATTAGATCGGCCATAGAATGCTTAAAACGTAGTGTCTTATCGGAGAGCAGGTTTTTGTTTAGTATCCCTGCAGAGTAATGTATGTATTACCTATCTTCGTCACGATCACTCAGTAACCTATATCTATGTATACAGCAAGCAGGGATTGACCAGATAGCTTAGAGAGACGTAAAACTAGTTTCAAAGTTCATTTGGCTGCATTTCTGAAACTATTTAGCATCATGATGTAACGGTATGTAAGTGGTATTTGTTTGTTATTATGCAAGGAGGACAATATATTTACATTTTATTTTATTCCAGACTTTCTTAAGGGGCACTGAACAGTTTAGATTACCTTATAAGTTTTGCATTTTTTTATGGTTTACAGTGTAGTAATTTGGTTGAAATCTTTATCCATTTGAATAAAAAACCCATACTATTTCTTCTGACAATCATAGGTAGGGATTTAATCTCCAACACCGGAGTTGCACAAGGGGCGTAACCTGTCCTTCCTTCTATCAGATCTGCTTATCGCGGCTTTTTCCGTGTCGACGAATTTCAATGCTATCTTAGAACCTTTTTCTTTTAATAAATGGATCCTTTAAATTTGGTTGATCTTTGTTTTAAACCGGTTTAATTTGGCAAAGAGTTGTTTCATTTATTTATTCATATCAAAATTATGCATCATCAAATACGCAGTTTAGTAATCATCCCATTCTAACGAAATAACCCGTACTTAGTAAAAATCAGGTCAGTCGTATTCATATTTTCTCTTTATGTCAATTTATGTCAGAATTCAATTGGTCGGAGTCTTTAATTTGTATTAAATAAATTTTCGTGAATACACCAAACGCAATAAAAGGGGAGATGTCTTTTACATTAATATTTAGCTTTCGTCTACGGCTTTGGAGATATAATCTCTATACTGTTTGCTCCACCATGCTTCAGTTGAGTACAATAAGTGTTCCCTGAAACAGCTTTAGGAAACATGTATTAGAAATTGCAACAAACTTCATTTAATGCGTATTAGACTGTAACAGGTGATCATTTGTATTTGTTTATTGACAGTATCGGAAAAGAAAACATTCCAGTTCATGTATTACAAAAATGTCGAAAAGTGACCCTCCCCCGTCCCGCTAACTTTACCCGCTGTTTTATACGAATGTGTTGCGTATTTCCAAACTATTTAACACATGATGTTACATGCGGGTACAGGTCAAATATAACAACAAATAAGCGCGTTATTTGTTATGCCAAAATTAAAAACAGGACCCTATGACTTAAATGAAATGATATTTTAGTAAAATATTAGCTGGAATGAAAATAAAAAATGATTTTTTTTCTGACATTGTTTGCATTTCGAACGATATGTAATTTCGAAATAAGTTGAAATTAGAAGAATTGCATGATTCCACTCTACAAAATATTACAAGTTTGAATGATGTTAAAGAGTGGACACATGCCAACGTATATTTGCTATATCGTCAAAACATTGATTCACGTGTAAACACGTTGTAATATTTACATTTGGTATCTATCTTGTGTACATTAGACGAACGGGTTTACATAAAACATCAGAAAGCTTTTGGCACAATGTTGATAACACAGAACGAAATTAATTTTCTCATCATATATTTAAGTGATAAAAATCAATTAACTAATTCTAACAATATATCAAATATCAACACTACGGTACAATCCCTTTTCTATATCATCTTAGATAGGACATGACGTAATCTCGTGAAACCCATCCTTAATATCATTGTAAAAACATTTACGTAACATTTGTTGCCACGGTAATTTCATATCGTTGAGTTTTTAAGCGTAAAAGGACGACTAGGCACCTATACATGACCGTGGCACCCCGCCTTATCCTTCGAAGATTATAATTACGTAAGTTTCACGTGTGTTTATAAACTTACATTAGTAACAATTTCTTTAGTCTGTTTCCTAACGGATATAGACTATATCCGTTTTCCTCGTTTATCATTTCTGACATTTTCTCTGTCATTCTGTTATAGAACATCTTTCTACCTAGTGAATACACTATTTTTTAAGAAGTCTTCTCCGCCGAACTTCTTAAGCATGTATACTCCTATATCGTTTTGAACCCATGGGCTCGTTTTTTTGGCATTGCGATAAAATGGCATTATCAAACATTGGCAGTTCTGCAATGATTGTACGATGCATGTTTCAGACGATGTATGCAGTTTTTATGAAGTTTATTTTGATGGGAGTCCATAAATTTCAACTTAATGCGTCGACGATCTGAATCCAGCGATAACAGGTTGCTGATATCACAGTGTATATATCAGATTGTCTATTGTATCCGTTTGTATTACTTTTGTTCTTTGAATCCAAAGTTTGAAGCCACGAATACGGACGGAAAATGGGGGAAACTCAGAATGTTTTTCTCCGGTAGAGTACAGATGTCAGTTATGTTGTTCACGCCTCCTGGGCGAGATAAAATGGGTAGATTTATGACGATATCTTACTTCTCCAGTGTTTTGTAGTCAGTTCGGTTGCATTTTTGCAATATTTAATATAACTTTCAACATATCTGGCTTTCAGTGTATTATTGTGTAGATTTTTGTCGTCTCTGTATGCGGTATTAGAACAATCTTCAGAATGGAGTAGGTCTACGACGACATTTGAAAAAATGTTTAGATTCCTTATCCGCAATTTGTATTATTTTTAATCATCTGGGGGAATGAGGGAGGGGCACGTGATTAAGGCGGTTGAGTGCCTAGCCCTTTACCACTGGGTCACGGGTTCGATGCCTACGTGGGGAAAGTGTGGGCTGTAGGTCGGTGATTTTTCTCTAAATACTCCGGCTTTCAGCATACTTATTGGGCTTTCCTCCACCACCAACACCTGGCATATATTCTTAAATTACCATAGCTGTATATTCTTAAATTACCATAGCTGTAAATAGGTCGTAAAACACAATCAGACTTAACCATGGAGATCTAAAAGACTCATATTGAATGATTCAATGTGGTTTGTGGAATATTGACGAAACGTACTCTATCAGAGCATTGGTTTATCAGGCCTTTGGTTATCGGCAGTTTTAGGGATCCGGCTTTAAATACAATCTTGTGTGATAATGTTTATGAAACATTAACAACATAGGTCGTAAGTTTATCAAAGAAATAAAGATGTGCTCGTATGTTATCTAACGACATGTTTATGTCCGTGAGGTATCCACCAATCAGAATTGAGGAAATGCCTAAAACGTCATTATTCCACACAGATTCCGCCCGATATGAATCTGTGGCTGGATATCAATAACAAAGTACAAACAAACACCAAATCTGTAAACATCTGGACACAAATAGGGAAAATATCGTCCGGAAAACTTCAACCAATCAGAATTAAGGTACACATGATGACCTCATTTACCTGTGAATCATCAAACAACCGTGCACAAAATTTGCTGAAAAAAAACCTGTATGTAAACAAAAGGGGAAAATAGTATGTAAACAATAGGGGGAAAACAAATCATGATAATAAAAAAGAAATGCCCTCGGGATCTTTAGTAAATGCATGGATTCCGTTTGTCGTGTAACTTGGTTTTTGACAGTTCCTTTGCACAAAAATAAAAGCAAAATTAAAATATAGAAAACAACAAATTTATTTAACAACAGATAACAACTTTTACAATTACGAAACAAGTATACTTAGTTTAACTACGGAACATTTCACTTACATATAGCCAGCTAATAGTTACTACAAGGCCCACAGATACCTATCGCTTTCTTGTTTCTCTCCGAATCCGTATCTCTTTGACGCTTGACAACTGCAGGAACGCAGCACTAAATCGGTCATTTAAAAAAAAAGTAAAATCGTTAAAATCAGTGTTTTTGCAGATATTTAACGAATATTAACACTGAAAGAGTTTAATTTATAAGACATACTTTGTATTTCGTTCCTACATCGTTAACATATTTGGTGAAGTGACACTCGATCTGGTCACGTGATAGCACTCATGCTTACATTGTAACATTCGTTCGCACAGAAAAAAAATCATCGGCTAATTCCAGAAAACAACTAGCAAATAACTTAATTAACAAACAAATCTTAGATTTACTAAATGAGACAAAAGAAGGGTTACTTAAATTTGATAACGGTAAGGTTCGCATTAAATTGCAAGGACAACATGAAAACAACCATCAAGGTAACTTAAAAACAGTTATCAGATTTATGTAAAAACAAAAAATCATCACTAGTATCTTTTCCGTTCTGAAAACAGGCGATGACGCAACGGCATGTCTTGTCATAGGAAAAGAGGTCACGGGCGATTCAATTGCCTTTAATAGATGAATGTCGAAGTCTGCATCAGAATGTAAATACTGTAAAATCTACCTATCATGTCATGTAAGCACTTCTGACGTTCTGACGTTATAGCATCTAACGTTATAACAGCGCCGCCCCTCTGAGGATTTCTATGTTGTTCGGGAGACTATATAGCCGTTTTGTCCGCGGAGTTCGTTCTATCGAATGGTCCACAGATAAACGTCTAGATGGCGTTTGTTTTTTCCGTTTGTCAGAACCAAACAAAGTCCTAAAGCACGCCATTTCTTCTCGAAAAACATCGGAATCACTGTCACTAACTAAACTTGGTCCACTGAGTGGACGACTGTTGTCGGCCGAAATTGACCGCATATATTTACGATGTGGCCTCGGTTCTAATTCACATTCCTGAATTAAGTTCGATGTACTCCCCAAACTGTCTCTACTTCCGGAAGAGTCACTTCCGTTTTCGATAGGGTGCACTTGAGTGTCAACTTCACCCATCACTGATTTCATAGCATAGCTTTTGCCAATTTCTGAATCGTTTTTATCGTGCGAGTATTCATATTGCTTTGAGGGTATAAAACTACCTGATCCCCCGCCGCAAGCGTAACAGATTTTCAATTTTACGTTGTTCAGGATTTTCAACAATTGAGCTCTGCGTAATAAGATATATAGCCATGGATCAAGGATCTGGTTAATAGCGAGTAAACGGAGAACCATGAGGTCCACTCGATGGTTAGTTATTCCCGTCACCTGGTTCACGATGATATTTACCTGCAAAGACAAAGAAAATGCTTTAAAACGACATGACGCATAATACATGCAATTACGATAGCCACAAGGGTAGTACTAAATAGGGAAATCGAATCAAGTTTGACGTATATGTGATGATGACGTGTATAGCCGGAAGTTGGCAATATCGATGACACTGAGATGGTAAGTGAGGCTGATTATCAAAAATAACGGTGCTACACCTGTAGTATGATCGGTATAACCTGTCGACCAGATGTTCCTCCTGGCAGAGTTTAACTTTAGGCTTGGTAGATATACAAGGGCAGGTACGAAATAAACTGGCTGGCTCTAAATCACGGCCGAGTTACAACAAAGTCTTGACTCAGTTTAATATATTGAATTTAAAGGAAGGAGAAACAATTGTCTGAAACAAATATCACCGGTTTGAATTACCACCTGTCTGAATATATCACCTGTGTATAGATAAAACCTGTCAATAACTATCATATGTCTATAACAATAACCTGTTTATATCAATTACCTGGCTGCATATATCACCCACCCGTCCATACATATCACTGTGTATAGATATCACATGTCTATAATGATAACTTGTTTAGATACGTTACCTAACTGTCGATATCACCTTTCTGTAGCTGTAACCTGTCTATATATGTATATATATATATCATCTGGTTATATACGTGTATGTACATATCACCTGTCTATAAATATCACCGGTTTAAATTATCACCTGTCTTAACATATCACCTGTGTATAGATAAAACCTGTCAATAACTATCATATGTCTATAACAATAACCTGTTTATATCAATTACCTGGCTGCATATACCACCCGTCCATACATATCACCTGTATATAGATATCACATGTCTATAACTAGCACCTGTCTAAAACAACCACCTGTTTATATCAATTACCTGTCTTTAACAATCACCTGTCGATATCAGTCACCTGTCTGTAAGTATCATCTGTCTATAACGACCATTTGTCTATAACAATCACCTGTTTATATCAATTACCTGTCTTAAACAATCACCTGTCAATATCAGTCACTTGTCTGTAAGTATTACCTGTCTATAACGACCACTTGTCTATAACTTGTCAGCCGTTTTTAATTGCGTACTGTCTAAAGCGATCATCTGTCGATAACTATCATTTGTCTATAACAATCACCTGTATAAAGCTATCTCATGTCTATAACAATCACCTGTCTATTATTTTCACATGTCTTCAACAAACACCTGTCTATAACTACCACTTGTCTATAACTATTATCAGTCTATATCAAACACCTGGCTATAACTACCAACTGTCTATAAATACCACCTGTCTACAACAAACACCTGTGTACAACAACTACCTGTCTATAACTACTATCAGTCTATAACAATCACCTGTCTTTAGATATATATTGTCTATAACTTTCACCTATGTAAAACAACCACCTGTAAATAGATATATATTGTCTATAACTTTCACCTGTGTATAACAACCACCTGTATATAGATATTACCTGGCTATAAATAACGAACAGCGAAGGTAGGTAAAAATACTTAATGTCAATCAAACTTCTAAAAAAATATGTCTTTTAGTACAATTGTATCATTAGATCTACATCTAAAAACTGATTTTAACATGTTTTGTTTAAAAAAATGAACTCAACAGGCCATGCGGAGCTGTAGGAGGGCGTTAATATGACCAGTTCGCCACAGACAGAAGGCCAATTTCCCTCAGCGTTGTGTTTGTGATGACGATTATATTTCAATATTTCACGTCAAGGTTCCATCAAAACAGGCAATTATACGGCATCGTTATACGGTAAGGTCAGAACGGTCGTCTTATCTCTATCAAACAAGGGTAACCCGGTACAGCTATCTACTGCAATATCATCATACACCGAATCCTGTTCTGAAAACAGGATCTTCATCCTCCTCGTAAATCTTATTTTATTCTTTTTCTAGATCTGTTTCTGTTAAACTCATCCTCCAGTGATAAAGAGGATGTTACTTAGTGTACAGGAAAGAAACTAAAACTTCGTTACGCTGCCACCATTTGTCCAGACAATAGCGTTATAAGGGAGTTTGGCGATAAATTAAGGGAAACATGTTTATGAAGAATAAGAGAACAATAGATCCGATCACGATCACCGTGAAATATAATGGCGATAAGCGAGATGGCAAATGAAACTAGGGGCATTATAACGAGGAATTATATTAAAGATATATTAAATAAAGCATAAAGTAATCTACATCTACATATTTCACTGTTCTGTCAATCAGTTGACCGTTACACAGTATTAATAAATATGTAAACTTTATACAGGTAGGCCTTTCTGCCCTCTAGGACTTCTTAAGTCGGAACAAAATCTATTCTTTTCTGAATACGTGTATATATCTTATATCTGCTATGATATATATATATATATATATATATTATTTTACTTGTACCATGGTATATACAGTATGTGATGTAAGTTCTAAATATAACGTATGTTGTATATATCATATATCGTTTATTGTATAAGTGTCGGTAAAACCACCGTTATTTGTACCGTTTTAAATGAAATACCAGTTTACCGCTAGTTAACTCAAAGCCACTGGTTTATGTAAGTTTACATTAGTGATGATTCGACCATTTTGAAAAAACTTTGAAATGTGGCATTTGAAAAATGAAAGTTAGGAAATGTTAAAAATCGTATATAATAATTATGACGTAATAGAGTTTCAAGAACACGTGGGTATTCAAATTAACACTTGTCATCGCACTTGCTACTATTAAATGGTTATTATTTTTTGCACAAAAGTTCAATTGTTCTTATCTTGAGTAAAAATACTGTTTCACTTCATGTAATGGGTTTACTGCACACTGTATGTGTTATGGAATATGTTCACCCTCAAACTACCTCTTGAAATACATTGGTTTACATGTTGAAAGGTTTTAATTAGTTTTCATGATGGCAGGAAATTTGCTTCTTCCTCGTATCCAATTATTTAACTCTACCGCAAAACCGCTCAATTTGAGTGGACCCTCCCTATCTTCAGTCATCTCATAACAGTTTATGTGTATTCAAGTAATTTAACATCTGGGTTGGATACTCATGAACCTGTCTAGTTACGTGCAGAGGTGCTATGGCGTTCTTTGTCACGTAAATATTTCCGATTTTTGTAATACCTGCATCCTTTCTCGTTAAATAAATAAGCTTCACCTTAACACATTTAGCGAATAGTTTTCATATTGACAATGTGTTTCTAGTTAGCGTTTCAATGTTAAGTGTTCAAACAATATATGGCGTTGAACAATTACAGACATATACGCTGCATGCCATGTACATAGTATATATTTCATTAAAATATTTAGTTAGTTCTTAGTTTGAATATTATATATGAACTACTTACGTTTTTACTGGCATTTACGGGTATTTACATTAATTTGCATGTTCAGGCAGTATATACGTTTTAATTATGAGTATAAACAGTTTTAACATTGAATTGTACTTAAAAAAATACTTACATTAAATGGTATTTAGGGAATATTGTAGTAAAAGTATTTACATTGACTGGTATGTAGGGATTGTTTCCGCTGATCCGTATCTATAGGGAGTAATTACGGTAAAACATACATTGGAAGTACTTACGTTTAATCCTAAATTGGAAGTACTTACGTTGAATCCTAAATTGGAAGCACTTACGTTGAATGGTACATAGGGATGGTTACGTTGAATGGTTGCACATGTAGATTAGTTACGTTGAATGACATATTAGTAGTTCTTACACTAAATGGGATGAAGATAAAACATTCGGTGAATGGTATGTAGGGGATAGTTACATTGAATGGTATGTACATTAGTAACGTTGTATGATATGTAGGGGATAGTTACATTGAATGGTATGTAGGGGATAGTTACATTGAATGGTATGTAGGGTATAGTTACATTGAATGGTATGTAGGGGATAGTTACATTGAATGGTATGTAAATTAGTAACGGTGTATGGTATGTAGGGGATAGTTACATTGAATGGTATGTAGGGTATAGTTACATTGAATGGTATGTAGGGTATAGTTACATTGAATGGTATGTACATTAGTAACGTTGTATGATATGTAGGGGATAGTTACATTGAATGGTATGTACA
>JAULCA010446713.1:0-10398 GCA_032360845.1 Crassadoma gigantea | reverse complement strand
TCACAAGGAGACAATACACGAACATATCGCAGCCTCCCAAAATACACACGCATTCACTACACGCATGCATCTTACACGCAGGGTAGGTTGTCCTTAAATGACCTTAGCTGTTATCAGGACGTTGAACAAAATAAAACCAAACCAAACCAATACCCCTAAGTTTTAAACAGTTGGAACATACAATATGTTCGTGGTCCTAACAACACCGACTTTGAGAAACCCCGAAATATAATACTTTGTCGTGTGAGGTGGAAAATCCGATGGCAACACACACAGTCGTCGGTTACTCAGATAAGACTGTATCCATAATGGAATCTTTGTCTCAGCCAATGATATGTTCATGATTGAGGTAATCAAAGGAAGCAGTGCTTCAAGTCATTGCTTTAATAGGTCTGTAGGCAGTGGATCAAGCCCACAAGACTTCGATTGCGAGGTCATGATGATGTTGCGCAACTCGTCCTGGGTTATTGGTGAGAGCTTTGCCAATGGTCCCCTATCAAATGCAATGTCAGCAGTCATGACAGACATATCAATGTCAGCAGAAGAGTTCACTTGGGCAATATCTTTCCTGATTGAGCTGATTTTATCCAGAAAGTAATCACTCAACTTGCTTGCTAAGTATTTTTTTCAGAATAACAGCTTGGTAGGACATTTTTGCCTTTCTTTCCTACTAGGTTTTTGGTGAGTCTAAACAGTTGTCGACGATCCTTGCTGCATTTTTTTATTCATTCCGAATAATAATCCTTCTTTGACTGAAAAAGAAGTGAACTGTTCCCTATAAATCTCTTTGTTAACGGTTAATTTGGTCCGTCACCACTGTCTCTCTGCTTTTCTACGGTTCTGTTTTTCTACACGGAGATTTTAATTATACCACGGGCATTCCGTCTCACAGTTATCACCTTAGTCTGCAGAGGTGCGTGTTTCTCTATAAGGGCTTCTATACCAAATGTATATGCTTTAACAAGATCATCAACCCCGCCTTCAGTAGATTGAAGGGCGGAACAAGACTGAATGTCATCGTTAAAATTTGGTATTGAAATTACGCGGAATTTCTTGAAGCTCACTTCTTTCTGTGCACAATCTGGCTTACTGCATTTGTTGATCGCCAGATTGGTTTCCATTTACATCACTTAGACATGGATCAATCATTGAAATTGCTCCATGAATGAAAGAGTTATCTTCCCTCGTTATGACACATTCAGTGTGTGGCCATGGGTGTGTGTAGCTTCTGTCACATGCTGAATCAGACCCCTGGAATCTAGTAGACCAGAGAACTTGCGAGCATCAACATTAGATAGATTGTCTAATGGAAAAAATAACGTATTCAAAGTGTGTGTATACATCATCATGGCTGAAAAAGAGATTTCTCAAACATTGGCCTTACTTAAACAGAATAGCCATCCCACCACCACGTTTGACCACTCTAGCATTGTCGAGGAATTCATAGCATGCTGGTATTAGCTCAGCTAGGACCTTTTTATCGATATCTGAACCTAACCAGGTTTCTGTCAATGCAAGAATGTCAATGTCCTGAGACGTTACAAAATCCCCGATAATTAAGGACTTATTCTTCACCGACCGACAGTTTAAGGTCACAGAATTCAGAGGAATAGCTGATTTACAGTGACCAACTGTTGTTGGCTTGCTGACATGTAAATTCTCGTACAATACTGATGATGTCGATATCCGTGTGGAAGTATTGTTACGAGGATGCACACCAGTGGTGATGCCTGATACTTCTATAAGTGCAGTGTAGCCCTGCAAGAAAGTGTGCGAGACGGACAGATCATTTGTAGTGAATGAGGCTATCAGTGTTCAGGCCAGAGTTGCTACAGCCACTAGTTTCGTTTGATTTAACACCGATAACACTTGGTATTCGTCTAACAGCACCCTTTCCTGCCCGTGTCCCACGTCTTGTGCGCAAGTTTCTGTCCAAAGGTTTGATTCCTTAGAATCCTCTAAAAGATGTGTTGTAATACCATGACTCACTGGTCTAAGTGCCAGGAGGACAGATCTACTATACTTGAACATATATGAATGTGATATCAACCTTCACTGATGGAAGAAAAAAATATTACAATATGGAAATTCACGACTCGGCAGGGTGTTCACACATTTGTCGCCTCTTCTGTGGCGCGTACCGAGATAATATATTTTAAAAATGATCCTACATCTTCTAATATTTACAACATATGCAAACCATGAACAAACTAAAACAGTTATACAACAGAACAAAATGTCAAGAACATATCTACCAAATTTCTGATTCTGATAACGATTCTGGAAGGGACTCACATTGCAAATGGCGTCAGAAAATTACTACAAATAGCATCAGAAAATTACTACAAATGGCATCAGAAAATTACTACAAATGGCATCAGAAAAATGCTACAAATAGTATCAGAAAGTTTAAGCAATATCTTAGAATACTACTTTTCTGAGCTGTTATCAAGAATCATTTAGTCAAAATATAATACTGACATTAATCCTAAGTGCCTACACTTTGTCACAATAAAAAAAAATGTAGACAACTCGCCCAGCGTATAAATTTCTGTCCTATGATATTTGAAATTAAGCCAAAAATCACGACAAAGTTTCAAATTGAAAAAAAATTATAATTATAGACGATAATGATCTCGGATTTTTTTAATGATATCAGCAAGAATGAACAAAGGTGAGAGAGGATACAGAAATGGGTAAGATATATTAGGTAAAAAACAGACGGTAAAAGAAAGATGGCGTCTTTCCAAGCCCAGAAAAAAATGACTACAATTTATGATTACAGTTTTTGTATCACTGAAAAAGCGTTATATGTAAGTTAAATGTGAAAAGAATGTTTAACAAAAATATACAAATATGCTTAACTAAAAATAGGATGCTATATTAACTGACAAGAAACTCAGAAAAACACCTGGACGAGTGTGCGTATGCAGACAACTCGCCCAGTGGTTACAATTTCTGTCCTATGATATTATAGCACCATATAATTCCTAAAATGACTATCATCTTTAGTTCATTTGACAATCTAAAACAATTATCATTCGACTTTTTATTTACTTTCTGATTTTAAATACAACTAGAGAATTTTATACGATTTAGTTAGTTTGCATTGCAACAATCATCTTGATGTGAGGTATATACATGTAAATGAACTTCAGTAATAAGTTAATTAATTTGTAATATTTATTTGAGAGGTAGGGAGGCTGACAGGTTATAATGTTTTTTCTTTGCTTCCATATAACTACAGTCGCTCTGCGTTCTTCCATTGCAATGCGTTGAAGAGGCAAATTATGTTATGAGGCTATAATAACATTTGCTATAATAAAGTCATCATTTCTAAAGTGACGTCATCAATTTCATTAGTGTCGTGTCAAAGACCTCTTCAAAATGACTAAATACGGCATAACTAAGCTATCAAAATAAAAATATATATAATGAATATTTTAGAAAATATATAAATTATACATCTGATTCCCAATGTTTAATTGGAGTCGTTAGGATGTTTTACAGGGACTTAATTTAGTGTTACCGCACAAGTTGTAATGTAGATTTGTTCACCTTGCATGTCATACTTCCAATAATCGAACTTAAAAATTCGAATATTTCGTTATATCCAACTTTCAGCAAAGTCCAGATTTTTTTTTTAACAAAACTGATATTCGAACTTCAATTATTAGACAAACATTGAATAGTACAACTACATGTAATAAATACAATATCAATATAAATCAAATGACATTTCTTGTCTTGTGTTCCATTACTTAACAACCACTCGTTCTCGTACAGTATGATTGTGAGTAGAATAATCGACGTTTCAAATTTCCCGGTGGTCCCAACGAGTTCGAAATAACGAGGTTTTGTATTTGTTTTATTACAATGCAAGTCCTAAACAGAATCGAAATTAGTGTAATAATTGGCTACTTTCTCGAACTGAATTAGGTTAAGTATTGACACCGTATGATAGCAATTAAGTTATGCGTTAGAGGGGAAATAACTCTTATAGCAACCATGGATAAACATTGGGGAAAGTTTTATATTTTGAAAAATCTTGGATGTGCTTTATTGAGGAAGCTATGATTACGTGTTTGTTAGGTTTTATTACATTCAATGCTGTATTTTTTGTGTTTAACTAATTAATGCAAATCGTAAAAAAACCACTTGAATTTAAATGTTTCAGATACCGAAACCGACGCCAACTCGACATTTTGAACATTATGTCAAGCTCGATACAAATGGACAGTACTGGCTGTTCTGGACCGCCAATGCCACCCACGTGACCTTTGAGACACACGTGAACACACATGGTTACGTTGGATTCGGAATCTCCCCGAACGGAAAGATGTTCCCTGCTGACGTAATCGTGGGCGGAGCCAAGGACGGCCAGACCTACTTCAAGGTATATGTTTATGTTTTTTATAATTGTGTTGTATTTTAGCGAAGAGTAGGTCAGGCTAATTATGACATCGTCTTTGTGCTTGACTGTTTTATGTAGTTTTGTTTTAACATATTCTATTGCATTTAAGTACATAAACAGCAAGGAATATATATATAACAATATTATAAATGTATATTGCTATGTTAACGAAATATGGCTTGGGTGTTGTCATGAAGACTTCGGATGGTCTAGCTATCAGTTTCATTATCTTTATCACTTACATTTGTACATTATATTTTATCGTCATTCCCGACTTATTAAGGCAAGTTAAGGTAATTTGCAATGGCTGCCTGCTTCACAGGACTACCACACTACCCAGCATGCCCAACCGGTAGTTGACCAATCACAGGACTGGTTCCTCATCGCTGGCAAGGAAACTTCATCCGAGACTGTTCTGACCTTTGTACGCAAACTCAACACATGTGATAGTGCTGATGATATGGTCATTACGGTAAGCCCGCAGAATCACAATAAGCTTATATACATTTCAGGAAAAAATATATTTCCAACATTCATTAGATCATAACAACGTTGGCCTTCTTGACATATACGGTAGCGACTCGGGGTAAACATGTACAGAAAGCCAATGTTGTTATGACCTCGTGAATGTTGAAAAGAATAATTTCATTCTGTAAATTAACCTTTTAAGCGCTCTTAATATACCAATGCATGCATAAAGAAAATAAATAAATGCGTTTTCTATTGATACACGGGGCAACGCAGTAGGGAGAACAGCTTGTTTTCGCGGGAAAATGTAAAAATTCTGAAGATGGTCCTAGCAACAGCATGACAACAAAACAAACAAAACAGAATTTCTTTTTCAAATTTGATTTGTAGAATTTATACACGTGTGATATTATCATCATGTCCTTTACAAACATTAATAACGCATTAAAATCAGGTCAATCATGTCTAAAACTAATTCATTTTAACATAACAAATCTACACCCAGAGCTGTTCCACGGCGGACGTAAACTTATTACGTCATGTGCTACGTCATTCTAGTGTATCAAATGAATGTCGTTTTCGTCAATGGGTCCCATCATACAGAATGTAAAAATATATAACATGACCCATTCCCGGTGCAGTATTGCAGTTCAATAAAAATGATATAGCACAAGTACAATAACACTATTGTGACGTCATAAATGATTTACAAGACGTCACAATAAATAATTATATGACATCGTACTATTGCCTCTGTAGAGAAAAACTTACCGCCCGAGTCGAAATGTTTCTGGGGTTAAATGCATTGTTTAAATTCCAAAATTAATGTAGCCATGTTTTGGAGTTATATAAAAAATATAATCTAACAATTGTGTTCATGTACATTGTAGTATTGAATTCATTAAAAAAATCATTAATATACTCGTTTAATGAATTCAATATTACATGAACACTCGTGTTAGATCCTCTATATATATATATATTGTTTTTGTGTTTGAAGATGGCTGATGAATGCTACTTATAGTGCATCGAAGGTGCAAAACGCTGCTACAACATATAAAGGGCGCTTTCCTCATGAACTTATTGTACACAACTGGTATTAAGATATAGGCATAACATTCATGTAACTTGCAAATGGTAAACTATGTTAGAAAATTGCCGAAACCAATTACTGTGCGCCAGTGCATGTGATTGTATCGTCATAAAAAAAATATTTATTCCTCATCTAGACTAAGAAATATAATTTACAAAACGCTTCCAGGCAACTGTCTCCTTTCTCTATATTTTACATATGTTTCCAATAGTTATAGAAAAAAATATTTACACGTACTATTAATAGACTAAATGAACAATACATCAACTTGCATTTGAAAAAAAAAAAACTGATTCGGAGCAGCTTTGTTTTGATTTCACTTCTGTAGATGTTCAATCACAAGCACCGGTAGACAGCTTCTAAAAATCTGTTTGTTTTCTCTCTATCTTAACCATTACAAGAACGTGGGAAACATTTTGAATACACATGTTTAACTATTTATTTGTCAGTCTGAATTATCGGGAATAGTTCATAACTAATTTGTATATAAGGTTGAAAGCGGGTTGCGTTCTATGTTTTGTATTCGATGAAAGCACGCCATAACATTATTTTATAGGACGACACCACTAGAATTATCTTCTCCTACCATCCGGATGACGTGACGAGTAACATCCCTTACCATGGCGCCACCAGGCGAGGAACAAAAAGCGTCTTACTGCTGTCTTCTTCTCTGACACCTGAGGACGTCAACTTTCCTTCCGACATAACTACATTCGATTTAGTCCAAGACAATGTAAGCTTTCAGTGCGCATTTCATGCTGCATGACAACCTCCGGATTGTGGATTTTATTTACTATTTATTAAATATGTATTTGTCAACAGTCTTTTGTTTGTTTTACGAAATATATCTTTCCTGTCGTTAATTCTATTCACTGTCCGTTACAGGCGATTTCTGTACTACTGATGTTTATTTCACCTTATACCTGAGGTCTCGTATTGATGTTCACCTACATATGGGAATGTTTTATTAAACAGAACAGTTGTTATAAACAACTGATATTCCACACAGAGATGCCAAGATTAGGTACCCGGAAACATCCAGCGGCGACTCTTGTTTACTTAATCATTCCTTTGGATTTTAATGAATGGGTTGGTTTGAGTATATCTTAATCTTTGTTGTGATTGAGATGTCTTGAATTATTTGAGGTTTTTGTATGGTTCACATTACAACCAATACATATTTTTCATTTCCATCCTTTACATATACATTACCTTATATCATGCGTGAATGGGATTACATCGACCGTATGGATATAGATATATTGTATGTGTGCTGTTCAAATAATCAGTTCCTTTTTGTAACTTTGAATGCGGTACAAAGAAAAGCTTCTTCTTAATGACATTATATACGATACAAAGCAGAGTTTGCCCTTAGTTACACTGTATACGGTACGAAGAAAAGCTTACCCTTAGTAACACCGTATACGGTACAAAGAAAAGACTTGCCCTTAGTTACACTGTATACAGTGCAAAAAAAAAGCTTGCCCTTAGTTACACTGTATACGGTACAAAGAAAAGATTGCCGTTAGTAACACCGTATACGGTACAAAGAAAAACTTGCCCTTAGTAACACCCTATACGGTACAAAAAAAAGCTTGCCCTTAGTTACACTGTATACGGCACAAAGAAAAGATTGCCCTTAGTTACACTGTATACGGTACAAAGAAAAGATTGCCCTTAGTTACACTGTATACGGCACAAAGAAAAGCTTGCCCTTAGTTACACTGTATACGGCACAAAGAAAAGCTTGCCCTTAGTTACACTTTATACGGCACAAAGAAAAGCTTGCCCTTAGTTACACAGTATACAATACGAAGAAAACCTTGCCCTTAGTTACACTGTATACTGTACAGAGAAAAGCTTGCCCTTAGTTACACCGTTTACGATACAAAGAAAAACTTGCCCTTAGTTACACTGTATACTGTACAGAGAAAAGCTTGCCCTTAGTTACACCGTATACGATACAAAGAAAAACTTGCCGTTAGTTACACTGTATACTGTACAGAGAAAAGCTTGCCCTTAGTTTCGTTGTATACGTTACTTACAAACACTTTCCCTAAGTTACATTGTATACGGTACTTAGAAAATATTTCCATTAGAAACGTTTTATGCGATATAAGGAATCACTTGACTTTAGCTATTGTACGTTATAAGCGGTAAAATGAAACATTTGCGTTGTATGGAGTACAAAAATATTTACTCTAAACTTTTTTTGAATGGTCACTGTGTCTCCTTTTTTTTTTGATACCCCTTGATTGGGTAATTATATATAAAACAGTGTTTGTTGTACGTTAAATGTTACTTTTCATTATTATAACGCTACAAGTGGCTGACATTGTCTACAAAATCAATCCTTTTATACATTACGTGTTAACTGTCCGTGTTTGTTCTACCACCACAGTACCATGTTCCGGACAGCACCACCACCTACGCTTGTCGAGCCTTCAGGTTACCTCCCCTTACCTCCAAACATCACATGATCAAGGTATTTCATGGGTCAAACTCATTTAAACTATATTTAATCACATGTAAAAACCACTTGATTTTCTATACATTTTTAAGATACAAAATCACAATACCTTGTCAACACTCAGAGAACGCTAGGTATAAAGTTGATCCTTTTTACACTGAAGTAAAATGCATTTAAGTGAAAATATACGGCTTAAAAGGCCTTTTAAATATTTACTGACAAATGTGTTAATCTGTTATATTGTTTTAATCGGTTTGTTGATAATACATACAACAGACAAACACCAGTTAATCTTTATCTGCCTCCTATTTATTCTTCAGTATGAACCGGTCATTACTAAAGGAAATGAGCTGAACGTGCACCACATGGTTGTAAACCGATGTGACAAGCGTGCGGCCGAGCTAGCCGCGTACGACGGCGCCGTCTTTCTGTGTGGAGATGGTAAAACGGAACCGGAACCTCTGCGCAGTTGTCTCTATAAGGTCATCATCGCATGGACTGTCGGAGGGGAGGTAAGTATGGCTCTGGGATGTTAAATCGGAGTTTGATTCTCAGGAAAACGTGTCTTACTCAGGGGAGTTAAACTGTGTCTCTAGATATGTTTAATTTTTATTTGGAAATGCTGAATAATATACGTGCTTATAGAATGACGTATCAATAGTTCGACATGGAATCATCTTTCATCTTCAACCTGACAAACTTGCTAGAACCCATAAAACGTGATCTTACTTTTATTCACAGGGCGGCTAGGAAATAAATTTATGCTCAACCTTTTCCTGTACAAGCAGCTAGGAAACATATGTTGGAAGCTGATTTGTATTTTCCCGACAGCTCGGCTGTGACACATGACTTTTAAAACTTTATTGCCAAAATTGGTTGAACCTCCGCTTACATTTTACCATGTATTTTGTCAAAGATTAGATGCAGCAGGGGAATTAAAAAACCCACAAAAATACAGCTGTCTTTATGTGAAATTTGTGTTGTGTTTATTTTTGTCTTATATATATGCCTTGTTAAACTCTGACTCTGAAAAAAGGGATAACCTGATTGCATCTATTATTAAATGCTTTTGTTTTCTTTTGGTAGGCATTCTACTATCCCCCTTCTGCCGGATATTCACTCGGGACTGATAACGACCCCGACTTTCTGATCCTGCAGACCCATTACAACAATCCTGTTGCTAGAGCAGGTATGCATATTTCTGTGGTGATCATATATTGTTTAATGTTTGCAAGAAAAAGTAACAAGGATATACGTAAGTGTCATAACATAGACATTTGAGCTGAACATCGATAAAATAATAGCGAAATATGAGTAAAGATAATATTTACCTGAAGTCCCTTGAAAAGAGCATATTAAAGAAGAACGCAATAAAAATAGATCGACAAGATCTATTTGTGGTGTATATAAAATTAGGTAACGTCTTAAGCTTTCAAAAAGGAGTGAAGTCCCAGAGTAAATGAAACTAAATAATTTGTATCTTCATAAAAAACTTTTCTCTACTGCAACATAATTGTTTCGAGGTTTTCCATACAATAATGACAACACGTTGGCGAAAACAGGGTTTTGGACTTCTATTTCCCGCCCTGTTGCAAAAACATGTTCTAACTTACCGAATGCACCTTGAAACTTAAAGTGCCCGTTCGGGGAAAAATTGTCATTGAATTTGTAAATAGTGACATATTCGGGACCAACACATCCATTGCTATACCTAATTGTATTCGTTCCATAGACATCGTTGACAGTTCAGGCATTCGAATAACCATGACTCCCACTCTTCGTATCCACGATGCCGGACTTCTACTTCTTGGAATGAGTGAGTCTCCGATGCAAATTATACCCCCCATGGAAACAGCCTTCGTTTCCCAAGGGTTTTGTCCTCCGGAACTCCTCGGGAAGGTACGAAACCAATACACACTTAGCGTTATGAAACGTTCTTGTTATTAACGTAGA
>JAULCA010446691.1:0-10400 GCA_032360845.1 Crassadoma gigantea | reverse complement strand
TCTACCAGAATTGACAACAAAGTGGAAACAATGTCCACATGGACCGACCAATCTACATAGCGACAGTGAAACAACAAACAGAAAAAAACGATAACATGAAAACAGAGAACATGCATTATGAATCTTTACAACTCCCAAGAAAATGTAACAAGCAGGGTGATTGTGTTGAAGCTGATGGAATAACCGCACGGAACAAAACAATGAGGATACTGTGGCGGGTCAATCCATCACAATTCCGCCCATTATGTTGTTGTCTTTAAGTTTTTATTTCCAATCAAAACATCGCAGTTAACTTATCTTGCCTTTAAGCATTATTTCCACGAAGACATTTGGTTGTTCTATAGTGTTTATAATGCCAATGATATTGATACTTGTGGTCCAGATAGTTGTTCCATATGTAGAACATATACGATCTGGTCCGAGGTTTATACCCAGAAGGGGAGAATCCGGGGTTATGTATGGGCTGCACGAGAGCTATTGCATTTAAAAAAAGAGGTACACGCAAATTCGTCTCATCCAATCATTATCAACATATTTCAGCGCGGTCATTAACGTGTCCGAAGCCTTATGACGTTTCTGCTAATACCGGACTTTATGGTCACTTTGTGTTTATTAAAAGTGACAAATCGTTGTAATAATAAAGATAAATTGTGCGTTTGTCCAATATGATAGATTGTATCAGGATACGGAGTCTGTAACAGCAATATCACAGGAAAGACGCTGAATGGCGTGACAATTTTTCACAGGCTGCGTATTGTTATTTGACAGACAGGCTATTGGCGCGCCTCCATTGATGTCGTCAATACGACGGGTCCAGATGCATATTCTGACATTCAATAATAGAAATGCGTAACTCGAGGGAGGCATTCCATTTCACGGTCGATTCAGTTAACACTACTTTGCCAATATTGCGCCTTTGTAAACTGGTAAAGAGACACATATCTATCTAAACCTAGAGGGGACATGTCACACTTGAGTGAATATTTTCAATTTTATGAATGGATTTAAATCGTTTGTGCAGTCGTTGTCCCTTGAAGTTGATGTTAATTACTGTAGGTTTGTAGATTTCCTTAAGATTTCGTTTGGGGGCCGCGGTGGCCAAGTGGTTAAGTCGTCTGATATTCTGCTACCACTAGCCCACCATCGCTGGGTCGCGGGTTCGAGACCTACGTGGGGCAGTCGCCAGGTACTGGCCGTCGATCGGTGGTTTTTCGCCGCGAACTCCGGCTTTCCTCCACCACCAAAACCTGACACGTCCTTAAATGACCGTAGCTGTTAATAGAACGTAAAACAAAAATAAACCAAACCAGACCAAACCAAATCGTGCAGATTACTCCGAGGAAAACCATGTGTGTATATATGAACACAAATATGTACGATGGTGAATGGACTTACATGTACATGTAGCTTAAGCACCAACTATTCCGAAAAAAAATTAGAGAGGAGATTATATAGGATTAATGTGTATCTACCATTGATCTACAGTAATACTCTATCATGTTTCCAACACATTATATAAACCCTATCACAGTATACCCTTCCATGATACCCTAACATCTACATCGATATACACTAATGCCCCATCATGGTCCAACACATTACAAGGGAATGATGCGATAGGCGTTTGCTAACATTAAAAAAGATACAAAAGTTAAGAGTCAGAACTTTTAATGAAAAAAGTTTTAAACTAAGACAGGTTTGTTTAAGTACAGCGATATATGTTGATAAAACTACCATCATGATTGCAAAATATGTGAAACAATGTTGCTCATTTGATTAGTGGCTTGAAAAGAACATACAGGATGTAAGTTGTTTATCAGCGGGGTTTTTTTCTCGGACGGTTTGTCGTATTAAATTGGTGTGTACTTACAAGTAACGAAGTAAGGCTATCACATGTAATGAAATTGGAAATATTAACATTTTTTTTTTATATATATTAAAAGAACATTTAGACATTTTTTTCTAGAATGAATCATGCATTCAATTCTGTATACAAATCCTGTCAGATTAAGGTGTCCCAATTATTCTATCTTATAGGATTTAATAGGAAGCAGATAAGAGCAGGAAAATGAGAAAGCCTTAGTAAGGAAGGAAAGAAAAGCAAGGTTAAATGAAGGAAGGTGCCTAGCAGGAGAGTTACACCTATCAACCTCGATATCATAGGACCATTTAAAACACAGACATCCTCCACATGTCGCTGATAATTTTTTTATATTTTCGTTGGTTCACCGTCTAAAAATGGATCAGTGCAGTTCAATTAAATATATTTCACAGACTGTAGGAACTCCGTAAGAGTTCAGCAGTCACTATGTGATTATTGTGCTTTTGACTTTTGTTTGTGTTGCGTACATACGTAATTGTGTCATGTTCCAGTCTTGAACACAATTGGCGGATTTCCTCGGAACATTTGACCGTTTTATTGTTTACGCTCTCGTCATTATCTCCTTACTTACATAATACCTACGTAAATACATTCGTTAGTTAGGATCCGGTGCTTTATTGCATATGTACAGTATTACTTTACTTTTTCTATTGCCCTTGAGACCTATATTGCTTATATAAAAACAATGTAGGTGTATGTTAAAAATCTTGTATCAAACTGTTACATGTAAAACTGATGACAGCATCCTCGATATCAAGGGGGTTACGTTTACGTTCGCTCTCTTTACCTCTAAAATGTGTCATAGCAAAATCGAAGGCACGAAGAAAGTTGTTTGATTGGTCTCAAGTGAAAAAACCCTGACCAATCGCAAGGCTGATACCTGTTTTGTTTTTTTTTATCACAAAGGAGAGACGCCAAAGCCGGTCAGTTTTTACCGTTAAGTGACCGCAAGATTCTTTTGATGTTCATCGACGGATCGTACTAGTCTTCGTGTCTCATCAACAAGGTGGCGCACAATGAGCCTTCAATTTTGCTATGACATATACCAGGAGTGTAGAGAGCGAAAGTGAGCATAACCCCTGGATATCGAAATGGATGACAATGATAGTCGTGTTTGTTCATATATAATTACCCGTTTAATATTAAATTCACATTATTTGATTTCCTTTAACATCTTCAAACTTATTTACAACAGAACCAATCATAAAAATTCATCTGACCTTGACGTAAATAATGTTCTGTATCAGTATCATAGTAGCCTTTCTCCTGTGGAGTTAGATGTATGATACATAGATAAAACATTAGAAAATATAATGTTGGCGATACAAGTATTGATTACTTATAAGACGTATGGCCAGAAATACTTGTTAATTCAAGGCTGTGTTGATGGAATTTTTAGTAATGATATTTAAGGATCCCTGTGCCACTGCCATTAATATGCCGAAACTGTGCAATTGAGCCTGTAGTTTACCGCACAGCTAGAGCTTTGATAAATCAATTCGGAAAAGAAAATCACACCTTGTCATACATTTCTAAAGAAATAAATGAGAAAAAAATCAACAATATGTAATAAGCATCAGTACTTAAGAGTGAAACTTCGGCAGAGTCAGACCGGGATTAGACCCCTAGACCTCAAATTGTTATATTCGCTCTCTAACCGGCTTTGACTTCTAGTCAACGGAAATACACCCATAACGAAATTGAAGGGGGTAACTGTAAATACGAAAACCACAGTGGAATATCTGGTGTTTTGCATGCAGTGGGACAGTGGTCCTAAATAGAGGATATTTAATGGTGTATTGAGTTATAACAAATATATACAGGATTTTTAATGGTGTCACCAACCCCTAATTTTACAGTCGCTTCATTTGAATCTGAACAAAAAGTCGTTGCCTTTTAATGCAGCAAATATAAAATACCGTTATGATTGGTCAATACTAAAAGGTGAAAATATCACGTTTGATATTTGTCACAGTGTGAAAAATATCAGTTTTATCAAGTTGGTAGAATTCGATATTTCACTGGCAAAAATGTAATAAATATTATTCCTAACTTGGGTCTTTTAGCAGAAACCTTATCGAAAGGTAACAGTGTGTCTGTGTTAAAAAGGGGTTGATATTTATAATGTTAATAAATAAAGAGGGATTCCCTCTGTGGTTGTTTGGGGATACCCACCATAAACATGTATCAAAATTGAAAAAAAATATTTCGACAAAAATATTTAATGTAGTAATATAATTGGTGCTCAGGTCGGTTTTAGGAACATTCTGTCGACTACTGATGCGATGCTTGTGTTATAAACCCTTATTACCCGAACTTTGAAACAGAATAAACAAATGCTGTTGATTAATTAATTACACAGGGGTGCCATTTTCTTTTTATCCCATGATTCAGGTTGATACAGGGGGAAATGAATTGGAAGCTGTTCAAATTAATTTTCTCGAATGAATTTTTGTGAAATGTTGCGTAAAACATAACTGCTCATTATATAATTATTTTAATTATGTAAATGGAATGATCCAAGGGTTAGTTTTATCACCACTGTCGTCTCTCCATTTGTAAAGTGTAATTTGTACCGGATAGTTTTTCATCCATAGAACATTAAACGTGAGATGTGGTTTATTTGTGTATGCAGACGATATGGTGATCAATCAAGTAAAAATCGGTTGAAACGAAATAAAGGTGAGGCTCATGTATTATAATGTATCAGCTTCAACAACTATTTGCTGTTGGGTTAACGGCTTACAGGTCATTTAAAAACACGCATTAGTGTATGTGTGCCGGATCCAGGGTATGTTGGTGTATTTGCCACCTTGTGATGACACGGATCTGATACCGACTTTATATTGCTATCTTAATGAAATACTATGCCAAAGGCACCCACACAGCATACCGCCCGGTAACATTATACTGAAAACGGATGAACCAGTTTTTTTCCATAACACTCAAGGCTGAACATTAAGCATGGAATAACAACTACCATTTTAAGGACTTTGGTACATGTATGTCCTGGCGTGGAGACAGAAACCGTTGCCGCCGTCTCCTGCACGAACGCTCAATATTAATGTCAAACGTGAGATAATGCCCAGCAGGGCAATAGGTAACAAAAGTTATTAAGAAGTAGAGAGCAATATTGCCATTTCATTGACCGTCTAAGTATATAATAGCATGTTGAAAATATAACAAAAGGGGAAATACAGTAAAGATTGTCTGTCTGTCTGTCTGTCTGTCTGTCCACTATTACAGAACATTTAGATTTATTTGCTCAGAACACATCAGGGGTTATAGTGAAGGCTATGAGTGAATAAACTTGTGTGTGAGAGAAAGATTCATCGTCGGTCGATCCGATTGTCTGTGGACAACATGCAGTCAATAACAGTGTGTTTAGTTAAACTAACAAATATACATATGAAGCAAATCCTAAGCGTAGCCCTCGGAGATTACGATAAGGAAGCGAGGGGTTACAGAATGCAGAGGTTGAAAGGTATCTCGTGTGAGTGCCTCGTTTCGAAAAACGTCACGTGACACTATCTTTAAACTTAAAAGGATATCTCTGATGTCTGTCTACACAGATACACAGATACTATAGGAATTCTTACATTTCTTCTGCTGTCATCTCTGTTATATCAATATAGGTTGCTTGATATTATTGGTAATAATATGTCTACCTCACAGGAGCAAATGTATTCCAATTTAAAATTATGTCTCGGGTCATTTTAAAAATCATGGCTCAGGTCGTGGTCGAAGGTTTAATTTCTCATGTGGGAAAAATACTCTCTTCTTTGTTAGAAAATAAAGTAGCATGTTCGTGTTCATATCTCTTTAAAGAGTATGTGTTCAACTTTCTCAGAATTGTAAACTTTCATATCTATGATCACGATAACTTCATGGCACGTGATTTGTAGACCAATGGGAATGAAAACCGGGAACAAATCCTGGAATTGCGTATCGGTAAGCGTACATAGGAGAAGATATGCACAGATCGAGAGGATCGCCATTGGATTTTGAAGATAGATGTATTATGACAAGACTTGTTTCGTTACGACTCAACTACGGGAGGCCACACCATGCTACGTTACCATTTCCTGTCAGTGCTAAGCTGAGTGATATATTTCCCCGAGTTAGATAATCGTAGTATTCACCGAACCTTATATATAGGTTATCAGGTGTAACTATATCGTCTGCTGGATAACGGAACTGCCCGGTACTGAATCGGACGTAAAACCCATCAATCAATCAAACAGGAGATGGAAAAAATCACGGCAAGACCGGAATTCAAACCTGGGACCCCCCGAACTCCAGACGGACGCTCTACCATACTGTGCTGTCTGGTCGCCGACGATCGGCACTGCCCGACTCCGCTACACCAGTATTAAATCAGAACAAGTCCCAATGCTGCCTTTGGAGCTCAGTATTTGTTTCAAATGTCCTGCATATACAAAATATAGGTATACACTTCTTGGGAAACAAAAGTTCGTAGAACACAGCGTATGAAAGAAGTCGAATAACGCTATTTTATAGACGTGCTATCTTCCCCGTAGATACGTGATGGGTAACACCAAGACTAAACAATAGCTGGATCGTTCAGCATCTTGTTTATAACTTGTCGAACACGAAGATAAGGAGAGATGGCCAAATCTCCATCTTCTACGTAAGAAGTGGATATTATTGGACATTGATGTAGGATCACCTAGCTAGCCATATATCACGCATTCCACGGAGACTGCAGGTTTGCGTAGACCATTTGATTCAAGTGTTCGTCAACATCCCGCTAGTTAACACTTGATAAAGACCGATTTTTGTCAGATAAGGAAATGTCCGAAAGTAGATCATTACATTGTATAAATACACATTACATTGTTGTTTATAATTCTATTTTTTGTAAAGCTCCGGAATAAGATAATCGGTGGATTCTTGACTGACGTTAGAAGAACAAGGATTTCATGATTAAGGCTAACAATAGATATTGAAATTCCTTTAGAGTTCCTATGTACCTGTACTTTTGTAGCATTTGAGCGTGTTTAGTCAATGTTGCATTTGAAAGAAATGAAATCGTAAATCTGTAATTATATAATATCCATGCCCTTCTCCGTGCTCCGTAACCCCATGTTTATTTCGCTATATAAATATCTGAGATAAGTATACATACGAGGATCTTATGACAACGAACCTCCTTTATATAACTCATTCACCCCTGAAGACACATTTAAACTCTTCCTATTCAAGAGTTTGAAAAGTTCATTGTGAAATTTGATTTGGGGGAAGGGGTTGACAAATCCGGAATAACAATATATAAACGATTATTGCTCTCCAAAAAATTTTAGGAGGACAGTATGTTACGTGCAAGAATAAGCTTCTACATTGAATGTGATAACACATGAATCAGTGATTTTTTCCCCTTATTATATTAAAAAAAAAGATATTTTTAAATAATCTATAATTATTATGTTAATACTTAATTGAATTTTGTCATCACAGTTGTGGAAGTGCATATGGGTTCGAGTTAATAACAATCTTTTCTGCATTTGATAATTATAGATTGTCACACACGGTTTGCTGTGCCAACAATTTTCTCGTGGCGAACACGTGATTATAATTGAGAGGCCATCGAAGGGGGAAACACTATCTGTCGATCTATATACAGTACTAGGGTTACAACGGTACGATACGTATCACGATATGGTGCTTGCGATACGATACGTTTCACGCTTTGGTGCTTGCGATACGATACGTATCACGCTATGGTGCTTGCGATACGATACGTATCACGCTATGGTGCTTGTGATACGATACGTTTCACGCTTTGGTGCTTGCGATACGATACGTATCACGATACCCGTAGCTGCTCAACAAGTCCACTTTGTAATAATTGAGTGTAGGATTAAATAGCGTGTTGGCATAGACTTAATTACATATGTATAAACAATGCTGCCGAAATATATTTCGTTTTTTTTATTACTTCTACACAGCATCTTTTCTGAAAGATTTTCCAAAATAGTAATTAAACTCTTAGAACTAAATAAACAAAATTAACCGACAATTCTAGTACCGATAGTGTTTAGCGATACATGCAAACAAAACGATTCGAAACGATATATTATAAAGTTTCACGATACGATACGATATAACGCGATACGATACGATACGATATAACGGTGCAGCCCTAGGCCTATTAAATACTACTTCAAAATGAGCGTTATACAGATCGTCAATCATCAAAGTCGACTTAATTCCATAAGTACATCCCAACCAATATGTGACAGGTCTCCAGCAAATCTAAATTATCACAAGTTTTGTTGAAGTGTTACCATCATTCTGACGAAATAGTATAAAAAATGGTCGTGTTAACAGCTGTGATCAGCGTAAGATGGTTTGGATCTTAACGTTTCATCTATTTATTACTTCTTTAAACGATTTCTTTACATAGAACCGTTTACAGTTTTCCCTCATATTTTCTTTATCGACGATCTTCCTCAGAAAATTGACGTCACCTAACAGATAAAGGCATTCTAAACAGATACAGGAATTCTAACATTGTACTTTGAAAAAAAATCTCTATTTGGAAAATATAATACCACGTTCTATTTAACTACCGCTTGTGTAATCTCAAACTGCTAATTTACACAGGGAGTTACTGGTATAGGTGGTTAGAAGAAGTATTTAGGTGTAAATAGATTATTCTCCTTTGTATATTATGTTGATGTTGTTTATTTGAGAAACCTCCTGTGATAACGATGTCTCCCGGGGATCTATTGTAAATTGTCTGCTTGTGTACGTAAAGTGATCATAGTGTTGTGTCCCACCCCTGTGGATGTAAGATTTAATGCGTGAGGAAATTGTCTTGTCATCTTCGCAATATATTGAAGATAAATAGAGTGATAAAATATGCCAGTGGATATCTAGTAGTTGGGGTCCGATTGGTGTTTGGCATCTATAGAGCAAACACTGTTATCAACATCAATAAAAAAATGTCTGTTAACGTAGCCAATCAAAACGGCCGTTATTTTTTATGGTTTCTGCATGTTTTATCCTGTAAATTCTTCTTACCGTCGCTTATATAAATTACATCGTTTACAAAGGTTGACAAACCTACCTTCATGTATCTCAAGCTACGACCCTGAAAATGTAGCAAAGACAATTCGGTTAAGTCTGCATTCGGTTTTTATCTACTTTGACCACCATCTGCTCGTTAATAAGATCGTTTATATACGTTTTAAGTGTACGCCTTTCTATGTTCTATTTTTATATCGCGTTAGTTATCCCAAAGCGTTTTCTTAACGCAGCCCTATTTTTTTAAATAAAAAAAATGCATCTAAATTATTTTATTATCATATCTATCAATTTTATCTTGTAGCGATTGATCATATATTTATAAAGACTGACAAATCGGAAAATAGAGCTCTTATCAACATTGAAATAAATATACCCCCATACGTATTGGATATCGAATCCGCTCTCAGACAAATATCATCAATTGATACGATACGACGACATTGCTGCTGGCTGGTCACCAAGTTCCCGAGCTTGTATGCTAACCTGATTTAGTGTGCAATGATTTGGATTATAGGGGACGGGACTGTCCGGAGCTAATATATAGACCAGACAGGTCATGTTCCGTCGGAAAGGTTAGACAGTAAGCGACATTATACGGATAATATACCATGTGTTCCAGAAATTCATTTTCCAGATCTACAGTTTTGACCTTTATTTGATCTTACCCGGGTCAAAGCTTCAAAATAGTATTCTCTTGGATTTTGAAGGCTTAAGTATATGTTATTTAAGTGCCTGCTCACTTCTCAATATGTTTACAGAGTGGAAGGTGATGCACGATTGGTTATCATTCATATTCAATCGAAAGAACTTATATTGTAACGTAGGACACACGAAAATCATGAAATTAGATGCATATGAATTATATTCATAAACGATGTACCCAAACTGAATACTGTCAATCACTTTATTTTTTCGAGTTTCATTTTTTTCGCGAACAATGCCTGTATTTTCCATATCCGAATATGTGAATCGGCGATTAAAACGATTCTATATCAATAACGATGTTTATTATTTAAGGAATAAATATACATGAGAAATTTATTGTGGATGAATCTCCTCGTGGATTTATGCTAAAATTAACTACGTTATTAATTGTATTTTTATATTATCTTAACAGTATTGTAACGTCATCGTTAAATATATGATGTAATGTGTAATGTATGTGCTGTACGCAGAAACAATACATTGTACCATTTACGTAGGAACCATTTCAGAAGAAATTCGTATTTCTGTCATCGTGAAATTTTGTTAAAGATATTATTGTACAAGGAAAAGGCTTGATATCAGTTGTACTCAACTTGTGCTAAATTCCATTGCTATGAAAAAAGGCAATAAAATATGTTTAAATCATAAAGAACCTTATGCCGTGTAGGTATGAACTTCATATCATAAACGATATACAATACACATGTATAAAATAAACACGGACATAATACATGTACACTATCCTCGATATCCAGAGATA